>OZ010739.1:3933633-4163883 GCA_963932295.1 Tipula lateralis | reverse complement strand
AAAAGTGGGTTCTTGCCCAATATTACACACCATGAGGTTGTTGTTTAAAATGTAATCAAAAAGTAGCTCACCTCTCTCGTTGATATCAGTGCTTCCCCAGATTGCGTGGTGCGCATTTACATCACCTCCAAGGAGCACCCCAATCTTCTTCTTGTACGATTCGAGGACCAGGTCCCCCAGGTTATCCGGCGGAACCTGTTTGTCCCGGTCCAAATAGGCTGAGACCAGCCAAAATATACTGCCACCAACCTCTAGGCTGACCGCAGTTACGTCACCATTGCTGTATTGAGGAAGAAGGAACATATTTAAATTATTTTTTCCAAGAATGCAGGATCTGATATTCCCCGAATTTCTTGAGTATAATAAGTTATACCACTTCATTTTAAGGCCACAGATCCTGTTGGTGTTTATCCAAGGTTCTTGAATAAGGACCACGTCCTCTTCTGATCTAGTCAGTCTGAGGAGTAAGGCGGCCGACGCCGCCTTTGAATGGTGTAGGTTAATTTGTATTAAATTTAGCATAAATTTACCAAGTTCAGCCTACTTGATTGCTTTTGTCCAGCCGTAAGCTGCCCCTCAGGGGTTGCAGCCCACCTGTTCAAAACTCTAAACGCCGCGCGTCTATCCCTATAGCACTGCTTCGATTGGTTGACGTTAGTCGAACCTCCCTCAGCAGCCCTTAACTTACCCTGAGTTCCGCTCGTCCCTGGCTTAAAAGCCTTGAACTTGCTTCCCCCTGGTGTCTTTGGGGGAGCCCCACCTTTACGGTTTGAGCTCTCACTTTTTGTTTCCGGCCTTTGGAGAGTGCCGGTCTCGGTTTTTTCCGGCCTTTGGAGAGTGCCGGTCTCGGTTTTGTTTTTATTGGATTCCATGTTGTTCCCACGAGTGTCGGAGAAATATATGGTCCACCTGCGCAGAGATCCGCTTACGCAGGTAAGGCTACTTACAACTGGAGGTCGCCAGGTATCCAGAGGGCTCCGTTTGCGACTGGGCTTTGTTAAATGGGCCCCCAGCCTGGTAGTTTGTTGGCACGGGTCGCGTAACACCGTAAACCAGCCCATCTGCCGTCATTTAGCGTGACCCGCCCCACACCTAGGTCACTTTACCCACCCGCTCTAACGAACGAGGACCCGGAGGCGACGACAATTATGAAGCGTAGGCTTGACTTAATTTAGAAAAATTAAGTCAAGCCTGATTTTGTTTTTAAGATTTATTTAAAATTAAATTCAATTCGGCGATTCTTCTTTTTTAATTCATTACAAATTAATGTAAAGAAATCTGAGACAGTAGTTCTTTTCAATAGAAATAAGCGTTCAATAAACGTAAGAATGCCGTTCATCTCAAATAGTACTGCTTAAATAAGTTGTAATTCTACATAAAGCTGACAAGCTTCGTTTGGATGATACTCTGGTGGACGGAATCGTTAAGAATAATCAACGTAAGGTTGAATCTTCATTAAATGTACTTATTAAGTCGTTGCCTTTAAGAAATTCTAACATCTCTAAAATTGATTTATCCAAAAAGTTCTCATCGCTATACAAAACCATTAATTGTATATGAGCCAGTATCAATTAAGTCGGGTTACCACTGTTCGATTTTAAATTCTGCTGATTTAACTAGAGAATTAAGTTACAGAATATACATGCCACTCTGACTTAAGAACTAAGGGTCGGGAATGCCTTGACATAGTGTATGGTTGCAGTCCTCTAATATGTCCCATTACAAGTTTTCGATCAAAAAACAAGTTTGGATGAAAGACGAAATACTTGGAGTCAGTTGATTTTATCGATTAAATGTTTGTTTCAATGCTTCTAAATCGTTTTCCATGATATTAATGTACCTTTCAAGGAAGAAGCTGTACAGATAATGTTGGGATGTAATTACCCCTTCGTATAACGATATTTGTTCGTAAACGAGTACGTCCCTTCTATTATACATTCTACATTATTTTTCATGTCATCTTTAAACGCGTAATAAATCACGTCTTAGTACATATGAATGTACTAAGACGTGATTTATTATTTAGTCGACCCAACGACGACTTCATCGACAGGTTGGTTCAGTGACACAGCTGTCAATCAAAATACCAGCTGGAGTTCAAGCAATTATTTTCACATACAGCATGGCATTCCCGCAGTACATGCGACCAAGAAATCCATCAAGTTTTCCATATATGTGTTGAAGATCACCATTTATATTTATTTAGTCACATATTATTCTGTAGTTTATAAACTTGAAACTTCTTTGATTCATAATTGACAGGGTTGTATACAATTACGTGTTATCAAAGCTTTTTTTATATTTTATACTATGCAATCTGTTTTAGGGCTCAAAGCTCTCTTTCGCGGTTCACTTATTTACGTCCTACTTTTTGCCTTAATGGCCAAATATTGGTCTGATTTTCGTAGAACCATCTCCGCATAGCATAGCTCTATGGCAGCCTATAGTACTGACATGGAAGATGAGTCGGCTCATCAGTTCTGCACACCAATAGGGGGTCATAGATGTGCTAATTAACACCACTGATTGTAACCAGATGGTGATAAATCCCTTTTGCATCCTGCCTCTATCGGGATTCGAACCCGGTACCTCCCACTTCAACTTCCGAAGCTTTAACCACTGAGCCACCTGGTCGGTAAATTATTAAAGTTATAACGGTATTTTACAACTTTAGTATATAGCAAAAATATTATTTATATTCAAACAATATAAACTGATCTAATCTATAAATAAGTTTAAGTCGTCACGCAACAATTAAGGTTAATAAATTGAAAAATAATTTTTAAATATAGATGAAATATTGGCAATTCGCAAGAACTTTCGTTAAACGGCTTCACACTATCTATACAAATCGCACAGTACAAACATCAAATCTTATGTACAACCCAGATACCAAACACATTGACATTCCATATTCTACTCAATGCTAACAGATAGCGAATAATAAACAGTCAAAAACTATACAGTACGATATTATTTGACCCTTTGCTTACACTTGGACACGGAAACTTTGAAACGTAATTATATACTTGACCCTGCATTCAATATTGGACACGAGATTGTGGAGAACGAACAATTGGGCTGCAAACGGAATCGGCAACTCTAACTATATATAAAACATTATCGAACTGGGGTATTGTGTTCCATTAACCTCATACCAAGAAACAATCAAGTTCGTTGGCAATAACAATATGTACATTGTTAGGGGAAATATGTGCAAACTGCAGACATTTCGAGAAATTTCTCGAATGGAAACAGTTGTCACTTTTTCTGTTCTAGTAACCTAACAATATCAAACTTAAATACATTGAGAATTGAGTATGAATGAGTGAAATTCGATTATAAGAACATTTAAAATACAAAACAAAATAAGATTTGCATCACATTAACATGCGCTTGATCACGTATGTACATAATTTACGTACGAGTATAGCAGACTATAAGACTGCATTCTATTTTCTTATTTTCAATCTTATCACTATATATTAATGTTATACAAGATTTATTGCATAACACCCGATCGACACAAACTGTATGAGGTGATTCTTTAAGATAAACGTAACATAACACTACAACACATAAATGAATAAGATATTGTATCTGAGTTTTGCGCAATAAGAGATTATAATAAAAGATTATAATTTTGATAAAACTGTCGCGGCTGGTATTTTCATACATGTAAGGGTAAGTCATTGGCGCTTTGTAGCCAATATCATATCAGGTTCGTCATAAAATTTTTATAAGGCAGAACCGGAAAGCCATTACATTAAGTCACCAGTACAACTTAGAACGTTCTATTTCGCTATCAAATGGCAAGAGGGAACATACTTATCCTTCTGAGTATTCTAAGTGTTTTTGCAAAATCTTGGATGATGTGTTAGATGCTTGGTAATAAATGGCTTAGATGTCAACCAGAAACCCTCAATTAACACTTCTAATGTATGTTCAATTCAACAAGTAAAAATCGACTTGATGATCATTAATGTTATATTAGAGAAATTGATGCCTTTAAGCAAAACATTAGTCTATCTGTGGTGTGAAGGAACACAACTATGACCCCCGGCTGGAGTGCAGAGCTCATGGGCCGACCCATCTTCCATGTCAGCACTTTAGGCTGGCATGGAGCTATGCAACGTGCAGATGGTTAGGTAAATCGGACCTTTAGCCGTACGTCCTCGAATTGACTGTAATGGCGTAAAAGCAAGGACCGTAAATAAGCGAATCGCGAACTAGTAGGGAGTACCTTGAGCCCCAAAACAGATAAGATATAATATAATACAATAATAAAATACTACCCTTGTAAGTTCTTTAGCTTAATCAAAATTGTAAATTAACATCTTTCCAAATTTACGACTTGGTTAAGTGAGAATTAACAATATAGGAATGGGGTATGTGGGCAATTTTTGGTTCTTCAATGAAACTTTCAACAACAGCAGTATAATACTCCACCTGTGACACAGATTTTCATCTTGTGTATAATTATATGTATATGTAGGTCATCATGTTCGTCCTTTCATTGCTTGTGATATTGAAGCCCATTATGTTTTTTGTAGAAACGCAAAGTAAGGCTAAGTACGATCCAATTTTCCAGTTGTTGGCCATCAAGAAAGAACTTAGCTAACGATATCGCTCCCCATTCACAGTTACCGTTACTCCGTTTTCATTTTCAAAGAAGTAAGGTCCAATGATTCCTCCTGACCAAATTACACACCAGACCGTCACTTTTAATGGAAGTACAGAAGAATAATTTGAGGATTTTCCACTGTAGAACCGACTATTCACATATCCATTCAAATGAAATGTTTATTCACATATCATTCAAATGAAAATGTGCCTCGTTACTCATTATGATTTTTTCATGAAAATCGGGGTTGTCATGGGCCAGCTGTAACATCCTATTGGCATTGTGTCTTGTGAAAGAAGCTCTTGTGTCAACTAAATCTTAAATGGAAAGAAATGCAAATCCTTGTGCAAAATTGTGGCCAAACTTGTTCTTTGAAGAACAAGCTCCTAAGCACGGCGTTGAATTGAGGTTGATGGATTGTTTTGAACACTTTCTTGAGCAGCAGTAATGTTTTCAGCCGATCTTACAGCACGTTGTGGCCCATGCTTGGGCCTATCACCTACAGACACTCTTTCTTCGAAATCATCCACTACACGACAAATATTGCGTTTTGTTGACACGTTGTCTCTCCGAAAAATTTCACGTAACTTTCTCACCGTCACAGTTATCGATGATGGTTTTTTGATAAAATGTTTTCACGATTAAAACACGTTGGTTTATCGGAAATTTTTTTCATAATAAATTTGGCACGTGTCTACTTCACGACTGCCAAAACTGACAAAACTAACGTTTACCAAAATGGCGGCTAAACAAAGTAGTATACCTTCCCGGCGGACACCCCGATAAAAATGTATATAAATAAATATATATATATATATATATATATATATATATATATATATATATATATATATATATATATATATATATATATATGGCACACTTGGTGGCACACCTCCACCCAATGATCCATGGCGCTTAGGCATAATTGAGGTTCTATGTCGTTAAGGTGCAGAATTATCTCATCCTTAAGATCTTGAATTGTTGCTGGCTTATCGATGTACTCCTTTTCTTTCAAATAACCCATCATCTCACGATAGCGAACACCATTCACAGTAACTGCCTGACCGGCCTCTTTTTGGAAAAAATACGGCCCAGCCCGATGATGCCGCCAGCCCACAAACCGCACCAAACAGTCACTCTTTGTTGGTGCATTGGTTTCTCGACAATCACTCTTGGATTTTGATTCGCCCAAATGCAGCAATTCTGCTTATTGACGAATCCACTGAGGTATAAAATGTGCCTCATCACTGAAGATAATTTTCTTCGAAAAATGATCATCCAAAAGGCTTTAGTTCTTGAGTCAATTTCACCTTATAAGCGTGTAAATGCAAGTCTTTATGCATAATGTTCATCAACGACAAGCGTGAGAGGTGCAATTATTGGGCACGACGACGAGTTGAGGTTAAGCCACACTATCACGAACACCAGCAATATTTTCTGCAGTACGAGCTGTACGAGCATGCACTGGTGTTTGAAAATATCCTACAGACGCGGTTTGCTCAAATTTTTGCACGATTTTTTCGAGTGTATGCGTACACTATTAAATTGGCCGACTATTAAATTGACCGAATAAATCACGAAAGGCACGATATGCATTTTGATTTGAAAGCCCATTTTCATAATATGCCTGAATAACTTTAACGCGTTGCTCGATTGTGTATCTTTCGATGGTTCAAATTGAGTAAGTCTGAAATTGAGAAATGTCAAATTAAATGCAGAGAAAAAATTGACGTTTAGGTGTGGTTCACATTCAACGTCGGCCCTTAAAATTTAACCACACATATATATATATATATATATATATATATATATATATATATATATATATATATATATATATATATATATATATATATATATATATATATATATATATATATATATATATATATATATAAATATATATATATATATATATATATATATATATATATATATATATATATATATATATAAACATATTGTCTTCAGGAACCTGAAGGCAGTGGACATTAATAAGGCCACCGGACCTGACGGAATTCCTGTTCGAATATTGAAGGAGTTTGTCAGTGACTTGGCTCCAATATTAACTAAACTTTTCTCCTTTCTTATAAGCAAGGTAAATACCCGAACGCCTGGAAGAGTGCGATGGAGCAACCAGTTCTTAAACGTGGTTGTGATAAAACTGACCCTTCAAACTGCCGGCCAATATCAATTGTGTCAGACGTGGCTTAAGTTTTTAACAAATGCACTAACAAACAACTTGTGCATTATCTTGAGATTAATAAAATAATTTCAGATAAACAATATGGCTTCCGCGAAAGCCGCTCCACAACCGATCTTTTGACGTATGTAACAAACAAATGGAATCTCGGCCTTGAGCAACACGGAGAAGGCTTCGCAATCGCCTTGGATATATCCAAGGCTTTTGACAAGGTTTAGCATAGAATCTCATTTGTAAACTTTTGGCATACGGTTTGTATTCGATGACCATCAAGTGGATAAAAAGCTTTCTCAATGACCGAAAGATCAACGTTGTGCTAAATGGGAGATCATCAACGAAACACTCCTCAAATGCCGGAGTCCCTCAAGGATCAGTTTTGTCACCAACTTTGTTTTTGTTATACATTAATGTCTTGTTGAATAGCACTGTAAACCCTATCCACAGTTTTGCCGATGATGCAACATTGCACTCTTCTATTTCATTCGAAGTCGAGCCTATACTCTTTCACAGTTAAACGGTAAACGGCTGGAAGTTGTCACTTCGCTTAATTCCGATTTGAGTACAATATTTCAGTGGGGAGTTAAAAATCAGGTCAATTTAACGAGAAAAAAACACAAATATGCACATTCTCGAGTAAAAGAAGTCACAATCGAATACCGTTTTGTGGTAAAAAGGCAAGTTCTCGTGAGTTGTGACTCAACTCGTCTGCTTGGTGTTCAGATTACCAACAATTTAAAATGGAATGAACACATTATCGCATTGGCCAAATCAGCTTCACGTAAACTCGGGTTCCTCAATAAATGCAGACGGTTTTTTAAATCGCATCAGATTCTCCAAATATTTAAAACCTTTATTAGACCGTACATAGAATATTGCTGTCAGGTTTGGGGTGGAGCATATGGCACTACTCTCCTGTTGCTGGATAGAGTTCAACGGCGTGCCAACAGAATAATACGAAACCCCAGACTTACAAAAGATCTAGACTATTATTAATACGAAACCCCAGACTTACAAAAGATCTTGATTAATAAATGGTATATGTTCTGCAGAATTAAAGGAGAAAATACCACCATTTGTTACGCCAGGACGGGTAACACGAGGAACGGTTAATGCGCATAGGTTTACGGTGAAGCTACCGAAACCTCGAACGGAAGATGCAAAGCGCGAATTTATTTATCGAACATCTAAGAAGTGGAATTCGTTGGCTGGTTTTCAATTTCCGTTAAAGTATAAAATGCACATGTTTAAGGCAGCAATCAACCTTTACTTGAAGGATCGCGCGTTGGTTGCAAGAGCTCTGACAGTTACAAAAAGTTAGATCAGCCTAAAAGTCCGCCCTGCACCCAATTAAAACAAAACGTAAAATAATAAAAAAAAATTGTTACGGTTAAAGTCCGAAATCGGCGAATGTCGACATTAACCTGTAAATGTATAAATTTACCAAAATGTGAACCGAAGTGTACCGAAATCCATTAATAGTTTCTATATAATGTTTGCTTATCCCGGCTCCTACGCCCCTCAAAGTTTAAATTAAATATATTAAAGAGTGCTCGTGAGAGTTACCGAGGCCGTTAGAGGCCTTTACAATTCTAGGAAATTATTGTAGGGTCCAATACGAAATCATTTTTTAATAAAAAAAATTAAAGAGTAAATGTATATAATCTAAATTTGCAGGTAAAATTAGATTGAACATACATTTACCAAAGGGATAGGAAAATGTCGTCATTCACCGCATTTCAGACTTTAACCGTAACATATATATGTATATATATATATATATATATATATATATATATATATATATATATATATATATATATATATATATATATATATATGAATTTTTCAAAAAATTTGTTTATTAATAACAATATTGTGGTCGAAAAAGGAAAAATAATAATGTAATTTGCGATGGCGTATGATCTGAAATACATAAGTAAATACGTTCTTTCTTTTTGTTTTGCAGTTACGCAGGTTCAATTGGCCCATTGTGAATTGCCTTTCTAGACGTACCCTCCCAGTACCGAAATCTTTTTGTTCTTCTAATGAATTCGAACATATCTGGTATATCCAAGGTCGTCAGTTGATCCTCAAATAGGAATTGTGATCCGAAGCAGTGCAGTATATGCACAAAACGTGCTTAACAGTTTCTTCTTATCCTCTCCAGACTGTTTGCAGTTTGTGATATTCCTAATTTCCATTCGAAACATGTGATTATTCAATGTGATTATTACAGAAATTTTCGTCGCCTGAAAGACTGTTCTGTACCTACCAAGGAGGATAGATGTATGTATAACCTGGCATCAGTCCGATTACAGCATACTGTTTCTTCAGTCTAGATCATTTGGGCAATTGTGTGTGAACCCGCACCCTTGCACGCCCACAGTCGTCTTAACAGCTGCAGTAGGTCTAGTTTGCATAATTCTCGCAATACCTAGACAAACGAGGCTATGAAGTCGATATAAGTGCGGGAAACGAGATTATGGGTCTGATCACCGAAACGTATATAGCCAGTACAAGCGTCGAGGTTGCAGGCTCCATGATTAACCAAATAACTGTTTGCATTTGCAGTAAATGTTACTTGTTTTGTTGCATTTCTCTTCTATATGTTTTTGCCAAGTAATCTTCGGATCTAACCAATTCCGCATATACTTGACTTCCGAAGAGGCGGGATCGTATGATCCACAATTTTTGGAAGATTAAAGTTTACCAACGTCGTCCTGCGTTTAGTGAATAGAACCATGTAAGTTTTCCTACGATTGACTAATATAGACCCTGACTGCTATACCAGGCTACAACTATGTTGTATGTGATCAAAATTTGCATGTGATCACAAAGTACATCCGTAAATTTACCTACCACTATTATGGCGATGTCACCGGCTTAACCTTGGTAGCAAAAACCATTGTAGTTTATTTGGACTAGGAGTGGATTGACTACAGGAGCGAAGACAGAACTTCAACCTGAAGATGTCTCAGTAATTTTCCGAATCTTAGCATGGCAATAAACCACCGAACAAGTGTTTTCTGCAAGCCTAGATCATGGCACTGAAGGAAGCATTGTCAACCGCATCTTTGATGTCCAGAAACGCTCCTAAGGCATATTCTTTGTCGTCCAGTGATTGTTCAAGCCACCCAACGACTTCATAAATTCTTGTATCATACTTTTCCTTAATTCTCTAACTTCAGGTTTCACGTGTTAGATAGAAGGAGATGTAGCGATGGTCAGAGAGAGTAACGTCATCTTAAACCATCCAAAATGAGACTTTACCATTAAGACTCCGTAAGGCGAGAGTTATATCAATTATTTCCTGCCTGGATGGTATCAAATAGATAGATCTGTAGCCTACATTCGAGATGACTATGTCAGACGCAGATAGGTATTCTAAGACGGAATTAAATGTAGGTTTAATATCGGAGCTGCCTCAGCATACGAGATGTGGGTTGGCATCGTATTCGGCAATGATTGGGATATTATTACTGTTTGCGTACTTTATAGTTTTTGTTTTCGTAACTCGTGTAGGAGATTGAAGTTCCCAATCATATGGAAAATAAGCAGAGATCAACATAACCTCACGTCGATTATCCTGTTCCTTTACTTTCATGCTGTAAGTTCATTACAACAGAGTTCATTAGGAGTCAGTAATTCATGTTATTATCAAAACCAGGTTCTTGGTTTCGAGCAGGTATCACTTATCAGGAGAGAGCCTGGTGTCCCTGGATTGATTTTGTTCCCGTTAATCCACGGTTTTTGAATTAAATAGGCATATAAAGATTTATATCGCAGGTTCTGTTTTTGAAATTTCTTAGTTCTGTAATGCAGAAATGCCAAACTGTATTGATTAGTGATGGGGGTTATTCTATGACCTCCAGTGGCATTTTTTTTATAGCTGTGTCGCGAAAGTCATTGTCTGTTTTAAATGAGAAGAGTAGTTTGGCATTTGTTTGTTGGATTTGCTAGGAATTTATTATTTAATGGTTCGTACAAAAAGATCACGCGCAGCTATCAGTATACTGTATCGGTACTGGAAGCTTTAAAAAAAGCCATCAGTACAGCTTAGTATACGTTCTATATTGCAATCAAATAGCTTTCTGACTATTCTCATTAATGGGATATTACATCATCTCTATTGATTTATCCATATAGTAACAGCGGTGCCACAGTAATCGAATATTGAATGTGGGCAATCCTTGGGATTTATTCAAAAAACTGTTAACAACACCACCTTTGGCACAGAAATTCATACTATTTATTTATAAAGACTTGACCTTGACATAAGTTAAACTGAACTACTTAGGTCGCTGACACATTGTCACATTTTTCCAGTCGACTTTACAACCCATATCTTATGAAGATGTGGCTAAGACTCGTCAGTTTGGCCTTAAATTATTTCAAGTATTGGCAATTCTTCGTGACCTAATTGGATTACCATAATAATCAAATTCGCTCATCAATAAAAATAAAGTGGACCACCAAGATTTCTATCAGTTTGCAGGGAAAACCCGAACTAATATACGCTAGACCGGTGTAAAGGGTTTACTCAAAATAACCATATGTATAAGAAAATTTTACTAAGATTTCACAGATTTTGGCATACGGCCACAAGTATTTCTAATAAGTGTATATTCCTGACTCTTTCCAAATTTGTATGTCCCATTTCAATTAAAAGGTTTAACTTCTTTTAACGAAACATCAGTGAATCCAAAAACAGAGAGAGCCAAGGGGCTTGCCTTAGTTTGCATTGACATGAACGATTATTACATAGAGTGGTCGAAACTATAAGATCTTTACATTTCGATATTGACAGAATGATTCAATAAAACTGAACCAGATTTGGAACTTACCAACAAGTATACCAACAATTTTTAAGGAATAGATGTACTGGACAGGTTGTGAGAAGAAGATTCGGATGCACTGTAACGATAGCATGGGTAGCTGCCGTTAACAGAAAAATGTATTAAAGTACATTTTAAAAGAGGGTTGCGATAGGGACACCAGAGTACGTCGTACCTTTTGTTTGCCGCTAGCTCAGGGGCAAGGGAAGGTTGCGTGAGTTCGTACTCTGGTCATTTTAAGGTCACTGTATAATGAATACACGCAAAACAGTTTTTGTGTCATTTGTTGTCAGCTATGATGTTCGTTCGTTGCAGCCTTTAAAGGTTAGTGACCTCTTTGGTTTGATAGTATAATCAAAATAAAGAAATGTTTGAATTTTTGTTTTGCATATGGAAAGCCTACATTGGGAAATTTATTCGTTGTGTGTGAGTGAAACAACCATAGTACCAAGTGGCATGTTGTCTTTGTGAAAAAAGATCGAGTCATTCTGGTTGAAAAATTTGGCACATCATCAAGTAGACCAAATTGAAAGTTTGCAAAATTTTGTTTTGAAGCATACTTAAATTAGCTTGTGGTAAGTTGGTTGGGAGTAGATTAGGATGGAGCATTAGCGATATAGACAGTTAATTTTTGTTCTAAATATAATTTCGCAGGCTTCTGCTATAAAGTCAATACTAAAACTAGGCCGTATGATCAAGGGTGATTGTATTGTAGCTGTGGATGACCCACCACGTGTACTACAAATTACTAGTGGATCCATTTACGTGGTTTAAAGACATATAGGTACACTATATGCATACAATCTGCGCATTGTGATAGCTTTCAAGTAATGGTGACAGCCACTAACGAGACAATGCGGTTGGTCAGCGACCTTATAAGAGTGACGAAGGAGTTAAAATTCTTAGACTCCATTACGAGAGTAAGATAATTTACCAGTGAAGACCAATGAAAAAAAAAATATTAATTATTAGGCTAATTGTGATAAAAAAATTTTTTTTATTAGTAATTCTAATAATTAAGGTTAAAATAATTAAAGTTAGAGTTAAATTAATAATTAAAAGTAGAGTTAAAATAATTATCAATATATTATTGAATTAACAAATTTAATGATTGAAGGTAAAATCGACGTCGCATAGTGAATTTTTGTTGTAACCATTTTACACAGGTATTTTCACCCAGAGAGCGCTCCAGTGGAAAATACAACCGAAAGTTTTTTATTTTGATGATCGATTCTACACACAAGAACAACCGATCAATATCTAGTGTTAAAATTTATTAATTGGATGAAAATTATTGTTTTCTGCAACCTAATAATTAAATAATTATATATATAAATATATATATATATATATATATATATATATATATATATATATATATATATATATATATATATATATATATATATATATATATATATATATATATATATATATATATATATATATCAGTGATCAGGTTATACTACCTTAGTATATGTCGTAGATGACCTTGATCATTGATACGATTGAATGAATTATGTCGGTATATATATTTTTTTTGAAGAATTCAAACTAAACTGAAAATCTAAATTTTTTATTAATATGATGTCGATGTTATAAAGTGAACTGTTCGTACTTTTAAAAATTGTATGAGACATAGATATGGTAATGGATCTTAAAACGAACCCTCCTAGGCTGTGATTTTCCCAACAAACAAGAAAAAAAACATTACTGGTCTTAAGTTCACGAAGAAAATTTTGTGTCCATTACATCACTCAGGCTCAAACTACTCTCAATTCAACTTACCTCAATGCCATTCACTTCGCGTCGTCTTAGTTAATCACCCATTAAACAACTTAAATCCGAGATATATTAAGATTGACATTAACATAGTTATACCAAATTTATTATTATAAAAAAAATATTTAAAGAAAAAAAACTTAATTCAGCAAATTACCAAAATTTTAAATACAAAATTTAATTATATATATATATATATATATATATATATATATATATATATATATATATATATATATATATATAAATATATATATATATATATATATATAAGTTTCTAAGCTAGGGTTACAAAACCTTTTGCAACCATAAAAAATAATTAAATTATAACAAATAAAAATTTTAAAGTACTAAATTCATGCACATTATAAAAAAAATTAAAGGATTGAGTAACTTAATTAAAGAAAATTTATAGTAAGTAAGAAAATTGAATTCATGATCAAAAATTATTTAAATATACAAAAATTGGAAGGTAATCTATTCTTGCTACAAAAAAAAATAAAGAATAGAAAAAAAACTTAGCCGTCAAACACATTGTTCCAAACATCCGCCATAGCTTTTTAAGCCCAAGCGTCATCGGTCAAAATGCGGTCCGTTGATTCGCCACCTGATATGTCCAAAATAAAATTCCGTAACCACGCTGAACACCGCAACCTCACGCTTGACCTTGTTTATTCGGAACTGTCCGCGACCGCTACTACAACACAATGAGCTACGCAATGCGGATTCCGAAAATCACCGATACACAATTTGACCCCTTCGAATATATAACGTGTGTTTAATTCATAAGTCGTTATTATGGGTTGCGTCTTTATAACTATAAGCCCCAATGTGCGATCTGCCCTGAGTATACCGATAATCGTTCACCGTAGGCACTCCCTTCCACACTCAACACTCGTTTATTCGAAACTATGTTGGACCAAAATCCGCTCTTCACACATAAACAACAAAAAAAACGTTGTTTACAAAAGCTTTCAGCCTCATTTACATGAGTAACACTTGAGGCACCACACTATACAGTTTTAAATTTTTTTCATATGAATCACCGTTTTATGCCTGTATATGATGCACCAAACAAACTATCGATTATCAATCCACAATCACCAAAATAATAGGTGTGTTATTTTTATCACAGGATAATTGATACCAAAGCACCTTAATTTGAGTTTCACCAAAAAGTTATTTTCTCCAAAAAAAATTTATTAAAGCCTAAATCCAACTTTTTCAATGATGTGTATCACCGCACAGGTTCTCCTAGAATCTTTTGAAAAAAAATTATGTTCATTTGCAAGATGATAAAAAAATTTATGATAACCAGATTTTCCCCGCGCAAACGAGAAAAGATATTTGCTTCGCATGACATAAGTATGATGCACACAAACACGAATAATTCACAAATTATTTGATTCGCCTTATGAAACAGCCGCTAAAATGAACCCAGCCCTATATCATCAATTACTTACATTGAATAACATCCATGAATTATCGATATAAAATCCGCGACAGTTTGATGTTTTTATTATCATCGCTTATTGCGCAAAACCTAGAAAAAACATCTTATTTATTTATGTATTTTCATGTTACATCGCGATTTGGGATCAATATCATTCAACTGTTATGCAATAAATCTTGTATAACATTTATATACAATGATAAGATTGGAAATGAAACAAATTGCAATCTTCCGGTCTGCCGCATACGTAAGTAATGCACATAAGTGATCAGGCATGTGATGCAAGATGTAAATCGTAGTTTGTTTTGTATTTTAAATTTTTTTATAATCGTATTCAAATTCGAGAATTTGATTGATCTACCATTCAGGTTAATCGTTGGTCATTAATCCTGAAATAACTTGAGCAATCAATAACCTTTGGGTTGAAATTGGTAATTGTCTTGTGAAGTAAAGAATTCAAACAGTTAAGAACATTTCCATTTGAGGTATGACTCAAAACGTCCGCAGTTTCTACATATTTCCCTTTACAGTATACATTGTTGAGATATGGAAAACTTAAACGGTTAGAAGATCAAATGTAATGTGGCAATTCCGAGCTGTATGTGTGAGTGATGGGAGTTATTGCGAGAACTCTGTGTGACATGTGTAATGCTTCTTCGTGGTTTTATGATGCACATGCTTGAGTACCTGTGAGAGCCCAGGGCTGGTAGGGTTCGTAAGAAATTAGCCACCACTTTTCGCATAACAAAAAAAACATTCATGTGCAAAAAATCCGGTTGACCATTGCAACCCAACTGGCCCACCCAGTCATGTTAACTTCCCCTTTACAAAAAAATAAACTTAATCCACCATGTTAAATTTAAAGGTTTTTTATTTTAAAGAATTCATCAAATGGTTAAACAAAATATAATAACTTAATGATAATACAAAAAAAAAATATATCTATAGCAAAATTTGAAGGAATATCATAATTTAGATATCAACAAAAAACATTGGTTAATTTTACAAAAATTTACGTTCGTTTTCAACCAACGCTTCGGTTCGCAAATCCGACGAAATTAAAAACGTTGATTTAATAAAATTTATAATCTTCAAATTTGTACGAATATCTCGTTAACTTATTTCGTGGCTTGTAAAAAGTTTTACAAATACAGTAGTAAAAGGTACAATGGTCTGTATAAAATTAACAAATTTATGTGAAAAATAACAATATGGTTTTTACGAAATCGGTTTGTTAAACAGAACTATCGAGACTGTAAATTTAATATTTTGGTTTGTAAAATTGAACAATGATAATAGTTAAATCAGCGAAACTATTTTGTTAGAACAGAAAATAAATCTGTTAAATTTACAAGGCGTTTTGTTAATTAAGAAACTATAATTGTTAAATTAACAATTTTGGCATGTACAGTTATCATGAAGAAACGTACAAATTCGTAAGTTGT
The DNA here is from genome assembly GCA_963932295.1 of Tipula lateralis. Classification (NCBI taxonomy): domain Eukaryota; kingdom Metazoa; phylum Arthropoda; class Insecta; order Diptera; family Tipulidae; genus Tipula; species Tipula lateralis. The sequence goes on along the minus strand of OZ010739.1, from coordinate 4,147,538 downwards.
ACGTAATAGGTATGTTAAATTCAAGGGATAGGTTCGTAAAAATTATATATATATATATATATATATATATATATATATATATATATATACATAAATATATATAAATTTATATATTATATATATATATATATATATATATATATATATATATATATATGTATATACATATATATATATATATATATATATATATATATATATATATATATATATATATATATATATATATATATATATATATATATATATATATATATTATATATATATATAAACTCATTCTATTGCATTTATAATATTATCAAATTTATAAAATATGTCATCAAAATATAAGTAAACCTTCTTAATCGTACTATTTTCAGCATCATTTTCTACCTTGCCAAATAAAGCATCGAAAATCCAGAACCTGCATACTTTGACTGTTTCAGTTCCACAAATTTGTTAATGTCACTTACATCGGTTACATAAGTGATGAACGAGTCAAATGATTCCACAGGTGAAGGCTTCCAGACAACATTTTTGTGAACGTGTCTCTTTCGGCAAGTTGGGACTAAAAACCCATTTAATTGTCAGAACAGTTCAGCAATACTAACATCTACATAATTAAATAAATAAGAGTGGTGATTAAATTAAATCAAAATAAATACTTGTTATCGCTTACTTCTGCGGTCCAAACTTAAACAATCCTTCTCAAACTCGTCACCCATAATAATATTGTTCAATTTTCTACCAGCTTCTTGTACAACCTGATCCTTTACTCCTTTGCAATAATGAGTGTACAAGTTTTTGCAAAACTCGCTTGGCCACATTTTTAACAAATTCATTGAGCTTTTTGGATAGAAATGACAAAAATCGATGTTAACCTGTCAAAAGAAAAATAATTATTTTACAAAAATTATTATTAGAACTACATATATTTACTTACCAAGTGGTATCCCTGGGGACATTTTAGTAGAGGTCATTCTTTTATAAATTTTTATAATCTTTGTTAAATTTTTATAAGACGAATGACAGAAATACCTCAGGCTCGCAGAAGATGTGGTTTTCCAGTTGCGCTAAACGGTTGCCCATGGTTTGGGCCACTCTTTAGCTGCTTCGGCATCCTTATCTACAGTTTCTATGAATTAATTGTTTGTACAATAATGACCAACTTTTTGGTGATAAGAGAATATTTACCATTGGATTGCTGGTCCTCCTCGATGGACAGTTTGGCTCGATTTGAGAAAATCTCGTTCTCTAAAATTCCAATTTGTCGCAAATTAGTTTTGTGGATCTCATACTTGTAGTATATTTTCCCTTTTTTTATTCTGCCATCTTAGAAAGCTCTCGTTTTTCAAGGGGACAATATTTCACTATCGCATCTGCTATATTTTGGAACTCAGTCGTATTTAAATTAGTAATTTTATTTTCTAATAAATGTGATGTAATCTTGCCGCATAGATAGTCACGAGTGGCTTGCGAGGGATTTTCGTTTATCGGTTTTATAATTTCTGCAATACATAGTATATTAATCATGTTAGACAAAGATTTCTCAAAAACATAATTTTAAATTTTAATTTTTACATATCTTACACTAGATTTAACGTCATCTGTATTTGGACTAGTTGAAGATGACGACGTTGGTGAACACGGAATTGAATGGATTTCAGTTGATTTTATCCTGTTCATAATAGAGGGATCCAAACTGCTGCTATCACTTGCTGTTTATTCGTATTTATTATAACCCTATATTTGACCATATCAAAAAATTTCTAGAATCTGAAACATTTAAATGTGTAAATTTATCGAAGTACTGACATTATTTTTTCTCCATTCGTTCATTCCGGCCCTAAATTTAATTTTTACTCCTAGTTCCTTAATGTTCGGAAACAATTTGTCTAGATCACTCTCCGTTATTTCCCTCAGTGAATCGATAGTTAATATAATTAGTTTAAGTTAATTATTAAGATTTTTTTTTTTTTTTTTTATATTTATTGTCTGATCCCTGCTGCTCATCCTATTGTAAATGAGCTTGTACTCAAAATGGGATGTGCGTGCTTGGTGTTGACCTTTTGTAGTAAAAAATTTAAGAGGTTTTTATGCCTAATGGAAGTAATAATTTTTTTACATGTTACTTCCATATGCGCTTTTCCTTCTTAATCAAAATTATAAGCAATATATAAATAAATAAATAAATAAATAAATAGTCATTTCCGCTTTTAAACAGAACGTTATTTGCGGATTAAACTAGTAATAACTATATATCTCACAACACATTTTCATTTTACCATTTAATTCGGAATCAGGTATAGAAAGTCCCATGCCGACAATAATTGCGCCAAAGGCACATCGCAATCACTTACATTTATAATCACATAGTTTTCATTATTATTGACTATTTTCATTTAAAAAAAATTATATTGGGTATCAAATTAAATTTAATATGTTGTTTTTATTGTTAAAATGTCTATTAATTGATTAAACACGGTTAAATCATTATTTTTTTATAATTTAAAATTGCAAAATGCCACTATAAACTTTGATATAATATTCCACTGAATTAAATTTGTTATAAGTTCCAATTTAATACGACGAAAGAAACAAATCGTCTCTTTTTGATAAGATTTTACATGTCTTAACAGGATAAAACAAAATCAAAAATTCAAAAGAAAATATTATAGCGCCAAACAAAAGTGTTTTATTACAAACCTAGATTTTACGAAATGATTTTTCATGTGCTTGTTAAAAAACTTTGTACTCTTCTACGTTTCTTTCTCTCTACTAAAAAAGTAGAAAAAAATAAAAATATTTTAAGCCAAAACAAAATTTGATTTTAACAAATTTCAGGATTTTTATTCAATTGTTTTTGTGCTTATCGAAAAACGTACTATCTATGTATTTGGAAAACCACATATTTAATTAACATATTTATGCATTAATACATATGTAATAATGTTTAAAATATTGGAATCTTAAAACTGTAAGTCCCATTTTCCGCTTTGTTTAAGAAAATAGAGTAAAGATGTAATGATTCTCCGATGATACATATAACAATGATACTTTTTATCGAACTTATGAATTTTCCTTTTCTCCAAAATTAGTATAACTTGTTAACTATGCAATACTATTTAATATAACATCATTAACAATTGCTATAACAATTGCTTTAATTTTAAATGATTCAGATTTTTGATCGATCAACAATCGACCTCAACGATTGTTGATCGATCAAAAATCTGGGAGTTTTATTAGGTATGGAATGCTCAAATTCTTTATCAATCGCTTGGTATTTATGTACGTGGTCCAAGTGGCGTTTAAAACGGTCTGAAACCTTGATTACACACCAATACCTCACCGGAAATCCATCCGTGAAGATTTTTAATGTGTTTGCAAAGAAGTGAGAATGAAAAATATGTTTGATCACATTTAAAACATTTGAACATTTTTTTTTTCAGTTTTTATTTTTTCTTATAAATAATATATTGTCAGTCCATGCAAAAATGTGATGGATCAATCATTTGACAATGAAGAAACAATTCGGCAAATTTTAATTTCAATTAAGAAAGAATTTTTTTTCTAAACAATTCGAAAACAATTCGAAATTTTAATCAAACCACAAAAATCTGTTTTGTATTAAAACATTTTAAAGCATGTCTCAATTTTATAACATTTGTTTTAAATAAAAATTTGTGTTCATTAAACCAAACGAGCGTATTTATATTCAAACGAAATTGGATAACTTTCAAAACCGCCAATTTCAATGTAAAATATTACTATCTCTTAATTTGAATCCAAAATTGAATGAATTCGGTACAATTAATTTAAGAATAGTTGATTTATAACAAAGATTTTTGAAAAGTTTTCTAACAAAATTAATCATGTTTTGTAAATAACTAATTATTGTTTTCTATATATATATATGTATATATATATATATATATATATATATATATATATATATATATATATATATATAGATATATATATATATATATATATATATATGTACATATAAATATATATATATATATATATATATATATATATATATATATATATATATATATATATATATATATATATATATATATATATATATATATATATATGTAAATATATATATATTTATAAATATATATTATATATATTTATAAATATATATATATATATATATATATATATATATATATATATATATATATATATATATATATATATATATATTTATATATATATATATATATATATATATATATATAAATTTATATATATATATATATATATATATATATATATATATATATATATATATATATATATATATATATATATATATATATATATTCACGAAGTGCTCTATAAACATTTTTAATTGAACACTGATTTTGAAAATAAATTTCCACCATTTGAAAACGTTGTTCTGGAGTTAACCTATTCATAATGATTTGCCAAACAATACTGAGTAGAAATGCCACTTTGAGCTGTCAAAACAACTGTCATAAAATAAAACGACATCTATCGGAAAAACAAACCTCCTAAAAAAACACCCGTTATATATATATATATATATATATATATATATATATATATAAATTTATATATATATATATATATATATATATATATATATATATATATATATATATATATATATATAAATATATAAAATATATGTATATATATAAATACATATATATATATATATATATATATATATATATATATATATATATATATATATATATATATATATATATATATATATATATATATATATATATATATATATATATATATATATATATATATATATATAAATATATAAAATTCGGAATAAATATTTATATTTATTCCGAATAATATAATATATGAAAACTGGCATTATTTATTGTAATTTTAAATCAAATTTGAAACAAATATTAATAATGTGTCAACTTTGTTACATAATGTATAATCAACAATTAATGATTTCAATCCACACTATTTTAATTTAATATATCAAATAAAGTTGCATTAGAATGTCAAGCCATAGTTGACTTTCCAATTAACAAATTTTAAATTTAAACGTTAAAATCCGATGTGAAAAATATTGTTATAAATGTTTTAAAAAAATTTAATTATTTTATTTAACAAATAATAAATATTATTGAAACAAATTGATTTTAATTTCATTTTCAATCATAGAATTGAGTTCCATGGCGAAATATAAATTAATTCTCCTCAACTTTAATATTTTAAATAACATGAAGTTTGATCGTGAGATTTTTGAGATACTATTCACATCGACAACGAGCAAGGTTTTTTTGGTTTAAAATCCTTGCACGAACCATAAACTACTGCTATTTGATGCTTTTTAGAACCTTTGTGGATAATCGTAAACGTTAAAACACATGGATTATCATTTTGCTTTAAATTGTGATAAATTAACTCTCGTATCTCACTGTTAGCTAGCACCTCAAGATTCTCGGAAAATGTGATTGACCATTTTAGTATCCATTCATAATTTCTTAGAACATTATTACTACTATTTGTAAAATCGTTATTGTTAACAGATGGAATTTGTGAAATTTTTAAATCTTGTTGATTTGACATTGGCTGTTCTTTCGTTTGATCAATAAACTCAAGAATAATATTATCAGATGTATCAATATTATTTGTATGCATTCACAAATCAAAATTAATATCTCCGAGTTCAGATATTTCTGCAATCCCAGTATCGGTATTAATAGAATTAACAATAACAGAACGAACAGAATTTTTTAAAATATCTACATTTTGAACCGGTAATGGATTTTCAAAAATCTTCTTGTTTTTATCCCATGTGTAGTATAATTTATATAAATTTCTACGATTATTAATAACGCCCATTACTTTGCAAAGATTATCCATATCTGGTGTTTTAAATCGACAAAATACAAACGACCGAGGATCACGATTTAAATTAATCAGAGTACCCAATATAGATTGAGCACTAATAGTGCTTCTATTTTTCTTATGATTTTTTACTTTGAGTTTTAATATAAATTTAAAAACAAAGTATGTATATTAATAAAACCAAACCTTTAATTTTCAATTAAAAATCACTATTAAACTAAACCTAATTCTTTCGGATATCTGTAACCAAATTTAGTGTCAAATCCTAAATCACACGCAAAGGAACTGAATCCCGATAACAAATATCAAAACGTATTAAAATATTACAGTCAACAATAAAGAAAATTTGTAAACAGTAAAAAACTGTTAAAAATCAATATAATTATGCAATATATTCAAACCCTTTGACGACATAAACCACTAACACCGTTAATAAACAAGAAAACTATAAAAAATATTACACGAAACCTTATACATTAAATTCAATATTTATTCACAAAAAATAGCTCTTTAAATTGAATATTAAATTTATTTTAGAAAGAAAATACGGAAAGATATTTGTTAAATTTACGTCATATATAATTCTTTTGATCATACCGAAAAAACTACACAAATTAAAAATTTGAAATTACCTGAGATATGCTAGAAAGCTTTGCTTAGAACCATTTGCTAGAAAGCCTAACGGCCTAAAAAATAAAAGTACATACAAAATTTAAAATCAATTTATTTATCAAATTACTTTTATTAAATTTTTTTTTCGATATCAGTGAAATATTATTATAGTTTTTCAAATTTGCTATGAAGCCTAAAAAATTTTAAATTACCTGAAAGTATTGCTGTAAGAATCTCAATAACTAACTTGTGTTGAATAAACCATTTGTCTTTTACTTTTAACTGCCTCAGGTGCATCCGACCATCCGTACATGTATAGTGTGGTGCCTCAAGTGTTACTCATGTAAATGAGGCTGAAAGCTTTTGTGAGCAACGTTTTGTTTTGTTGTTTATGTGCGAAGAGCGGATTTTGGTCCAGCAAAGTTCGGAATTAACGAGTGTTGAGTGTGGAAGGGAATGTTTACGGTGAACAATTATCGGTATACTCAGGGCAGATCGCACATTGGGGTTTAAAGTAATAGCGACGAAACCCATAATAACAGACGTATGAATTAAACACATGTTATATAATCGAAGGTGTCCGCATTGCGGAACTCATCGTGTTGTAGTAGCGGTCGCGGATAGCTCCGAATAAACAAGGTTAAGCGGACATATCAGGTGGCAAATCAACAGACCGCGTTTTGACCGATGGCACTTGGGCTCAAATAGCTTTGGCGGATGGTTGGAACTTGGAATATTGTGTTTGACGACTAAGTTTTTTCTCTATTCTTTATTTTTTTTGGTAGGAAGAATAGATCATCTTCCTTGTAAATTTAAATAATTTTTGATCATGAATTCAATTTTCTTACTTACTATAAATTTTTTTTAGTTAAGTTGCTCAATCCCTTAATTTTTTTTATAATGTGCATCAATGTTCTTTAAAAAATTTTTTTGTTATAATTTAATTATTTAGTTTTGGGTTAATTATAACAAAAAATTTTTTTGTTATAATTTAATTTATATATATATACATATATACTTTTTCTTAAATATCTTTATGGTTTCTTCCAAAAGATATATTTAAGTTGCATTGTCTAGTCAGGTTCGGGGAAAGCGCTTTCTACGTCACCGAAACGCAGCGAGATAACAAATAATTTTTTTTTATGGTTGCAAAAGGTTTTGTGCAACCCAAGCTTAGAAACTTGTATATATTTATTTTATAATTTGATGAATTAAGTTTCTTTTGTTCTTCAAATATTTTCTTTATACTAATAAATTTGGTATAACTATGTTAATGTCGATCTTAATATTTTTTTTCGGATTTAAGTTTTTTGATGGGTGATTAACTTAGACCACGCGGAGTGAATGGCATTGAGGTTAGTTGAACTGAGAGTAGTTTAAGCCTGAGTGACCTTTAAATGACCAGAGTACGAACTCACGCCACCTTCCTTTACCCCTGAGACTGTTCAGTGGTTTATTAAATATGAAATATAAATAAGAAAAAAATGAAACAGTTTCGTTCTTAATTAGTTGTTGGTGATGTGACTATGTAGGTTAAAGAGTGTGCAGTTCTTGTCATCTTTCTTTATGTCCATTCTGTTTTCTTTCCAGTAACGAATTTTGCAACACGTGACTGTTTTTGTGCTGTATCTCAAATTATGGCGACAAGTGACCCCCCATCCGACTGAGCATACCCACCTAACACGTGTTGGTTGCTGTAATAGATACAGTATCACTGCTCGAAACCAAGAACCTGGTTTTGGTAATAACATGAATAACTGACTCCCAATGAAATTTCTTGTAATGACGTTACATCGTTGAAGTAAAGGAACAGGATAATCGACGTGAGATTATGGTGATCTCTGCTGATTTTCCATGTGATTCGGAACTTCATTCTGCTACACAAGGGTTACAAAAGCTATAGAGTACGCAAACAGTAATATCACATCTCGTATGCTGAGGCAGCTCCGATATTTATCCTACATGCAATTTCCTCTCAGAATACCTATCTGCGTCTGACATAGTCATCTCGAATGTAGGCAATAGATCTACCTATTTGACATCCTCCAGGCAAGAAATAATTGATATAACTTTTGACTCACCCAGTCTAAATGGTAAAGTCTCATCCTGGATGGTTTTATGGATGACGTTACTCTCTCTGACCATCGCTACATCTCCTCTAACACGTGAAACCTGAAGTTAGAGAATTAGGAATATTATGAAGGAAGAATTTATGAAGTCGTTGGGTGGCTTGAACAATCACTGGACAACAAAGAATTTGCCTTAAGAGCGTTTCTGCACATTGAAGGTGCGGTTGACAATACTTCCTTCAGTTCCATGATCTAGGCATGCAGACAACACTTGTTCGGTGGTTAAGTGCCATGCTTAGGTACGGAAAATTACTGAGATGTCTTCAGATTGAAGTTCTGTCTCCGCTCTTGTGGTCAACTCTTCCTAGTCCAACTAAACTACAACGGATTTTTCTACCAAGGTTAGGACGGTAACATCGTCATAATAATGGTAAGTAAATATACGGATGTACTATGTGATCACATACAAATAGTGATCAAGTACAACATAGTTGTAGCCTGGTGTAGAGGTCTAGGTCTACATCAGGCAACCGTAGGAAAACTAAGTTGGTTCTTTTCACTAGACGCAGGACTTTGGTAAACTTAAATCTTAAAAAAATTGGGGATCATACGATCCCGCCCTCTTCGTAAGTCAAGTATCTGGGGAATTGGTTAGATCGGAAGACTACTTGGCAAAAACATATAGAAGAGAAATGCAACAAACCATGGTACATTTACCGAAAATGCAAACAGTTATATGGTTAATCATGGGGCCTGCAACCTAGATACTTGTACTGACTATGTAGGTTTCGGTGATCGGACCCTGTTGTATACCCCTGCCTTATTATAATTTTATTACTAATTATGTACAATTTTTCCTTATATACAATCAATACATAATTGTTTATTAATAATTATTTCAATACAACTATACACCGAGTTGTATATAAATCTAAATTCTGAACGTAGTCAGTTAAGTTAGAGATATTAAGCTATTAAGCCGTGAATTTGTACCTTATATAGAAAAGTTATTAATAAAATAAAATAAATAAAACATTAAAACATAACTAATAATTGTTAAATATTTATACATTGAAAATGTTACCTAATAAATAAAAATTAAATTTAACTTAACTACAAATTATTCTATTTATTCAAAACCTTTACGACAAATTTGGTGGCAGCGGAGGGATGATAGCATCGGATGAAACAATACTTAAAGTCATTCTATATCATCTCAAAAGTACCCGTTTAAGGTTTAAATTAATAGTAGAATACCTACATAATACGTGCTAATCATGAAATTAAATACCATACAAAAAAAAACATAATCAAAATTTTTATAAAATTGGAAATAATAACGCAACTATAACATACAGTTAAGTGCATAGAAACATTTGCAAGTGAAAATTCGTGCATAAAAGGTGAAACTGTGCAGTTAAAATAAAAATTACCAAAAGTGCACAAGTTAAGTTCGTTCATAAACAGACACTAGAATATAAATTTATTTGATATGTCGTTTGATATAAATCGAAAGTGCTGTGGCTAAAATCATGTTTTAAAGGCTGTACATATTATCTCTGTTAAAAAAAAAAAAAAAAAAAAAAAAAAAAAAAAACGGAAACTGTACGGTATTTTTCTCAGCACAAGTGCAAATAAAAACCAACTATAACTATGTGATTTACGAAACAATATCCGTATACAACAACGTCGAATATCGAAATATTATACATTCAGACAACAAGTATATTGTTCGTTTATCAAAATCATAAATAATCATCAATAATTTGGAAAATACAACATAATCCATGTACATCAATGACGTCACAAACATAAAATAATAAACAACTGATATACCACATGGGACCGCATCTAACAGGAAATAACAACTATATATCAACTGGTCAACCAATGGAATATCGCCACCATATAGAAGTCAATCTAAAACTGTAAGAATTTTTTATATACAAATCAATTCAAATTTAAAAAAAAAAATAGTCTCAAAATTTTAACAAAAAAAAAAAAATATTTTATTTAAAAAAAAAAAATAATTAGTAATTAATAATTTAAAACTTTTATTATTTAAAATATATCTATATTATTAGTTCAATATTTTCATATATACATATCTATATGATTTACATTTTTCTCAAAAAAAAAAGAAAAAAATTTATTCATATTAAATGATACACTATATAGTACATACATTAATTAAAATAGATGTCTAGTAATTACAAAACCTTGCGAAATAGAAAAATTAACATTGAGGAAGAACAAAATAAACCGGAAAATTCTAAATCGGACACAAACAATAAAATCGTTTCTAGCGTATGTAACCCAATAACAACCTTGTTACCTTACTATGACATAAAATTTCCTGTAATTCTCGATAAACATTTATTTAACAATAATTCCAAAAAACTAATAGAACCTTGTAACTCAAACATGACTTTCGATTTTAATAGAGCCATTAAATTAATACCAGAGTTCGATGGGACTCCGGATAAATTACCCAGATTTTTGCAATGCTGCAAATTGGTTCATAAAGATACCAAAACTGATGAAGATCGCGCCTTGTTTCTCGAATTAGTGCAAGTTAAATTAGTGGATAGTGCTTATAATCAAACAGTTTTAACTTGTTCGTACAAAAATTGGCAAGAACTCCAAAAAGATCTGAACCAAAAATTTTCAAATGTAAGAGCATTAGAGAATATTCAAGTGGATTTGGTTCAAGCTCGTCAGCGATTTGACGAAGGTGTGAAAGAATTTGGGATACGAATAGAAAACCTCCTTGCCGACTTAAATAGATCATGCGCATCTAGTACTTCTGATGAAGGGATTCTTGATCAGAATATTAAAACTATAAATTCCAAAACAGCTCTACGTGCTTTTGAAGACTTTTGAAGACGTGCTTTTGCTTTTTAATCAAAGCAAGTAGATTTACCAATTTAAAGGATGCTATAACTAAAGGTATAGAAGAGGAACGCTTAATTCTCTTCAATAAAACCAAACATCCTTATAATCAAAATTCTTCTGTTGTACAAACACCAGTTAAATGCCAGATTTGCTTTAAAAATGGACATACTGCATCCAAATGTTTTAGTCGTAACAACAATCAGCAATCAATGCCATTTTCCAATAATTCATCGAATTTTAATTCAAGTTCTAACAACAATCGACAATTTTCTACTAGATATTTCTCGCGACCTCAAAACCAAACAAACCCTAACCCAAGAATAAACCAAATTTCTTACCCTTGTGCCTATTGTAAAAAGTTTGGGCATCATATTAGTGTTTGTCGTTCTCGCGAAAAATCGAATCAAAGGCAACAATCCGGATATATCAATTCATCAACGTCTCAACCACAATCTTCGGAAAACTTACCAGAACTTCATCAGGAATCCAAAGATGTAGTGGTGAAAGTTCAAAACATTTAAACCTACATCACAATCCTCTTCAAAATTATAACATAAAAAAATCAGACTCTTTTACAATCAATAAAGCTTCTTGTTTTTCTATAAATTTTCACAGTGATGACCTTAAATTTGTAAAACTTAATTTAGATATTTTACACGAACCTCAATTTTTTTTAGTCGACACTGGAGCCGACATTAGCGTCATTAGAAAAGAATTTATTAAACCAGACACCTTATGTTATCCTAATTTAAAATTAAAAATAAAAGGTATTACAACCGAATCGATTGATACTTTAGCAGTTTGCAAAGCACAAATTTTATTGTCAAATGAATACATAATTTTACAAAATTTCCACATAGTTCCTTCAGAATTTCCTTTAAATTGTGCAGGAATCATCGGAAATGATTTTCTTCGTCAAAACCAATGTTAAATAGATTTTTCCCGAAATATTATTCAGTTACTAAATTTAAAAGACAATGAGTATAAAAATATAAATCTCTCTACTAATAATCCCGAAATTGTTTTACCCAGTCGTTCAGAAACAATAGTCAATATAAGATTTAAATCAAAATTTGATAATACATATTTATGTCCATCTCAAATGATTGAACCAGGCGTATATATAGCAAACGCAATTATTGAAATAAAAAACTCGTTCGCAAAAGTTAGTGTAATAAACACAAACGATAACGCTGTAAAATTAAATGACATCTACATTGAACCCGAAAGTTTAGACAATTATACAATTTTTTATTTAAACCACTGGTCAGACACCTTACAAAACAGATTACAAAATTTAGAAAGTCAAATAGATACCACTCATATGAACACCGAAGAAAAATCCTCCATTATTAAATTATGTCGAGAATTCAATGATATATTTTATCTACCGGGCGATAATCTCACAATGACAAATGCCGGATTTCATCATATTCCTTTAAAAACTGACGCACAGCCAGTCAATGTCAAATCTTACCGTCTTCCCTATTCAGCTAAAATGGAAATTAATTCTCAAGTACAACAAATGTTAAAAGATGGTATAGTCGAAAACAGTAAAAGTCCTTTCAATTCACCCTTGCTTGTTGTTCCTAAAAAGTCAAACGACGAAACAAAACGTTGGCGTGTTGTAGTGGATTTCCGTCAACTGAATGATTTGACAATAAATGATACCTTTCCATTACCAAACATCACCGAAATTTTAGAACAGTTGGCAGACGCTGTATATTTTACCACCTTGGACCTGGCGGATGGATACCATCAAGTTCCACTTTGTGAAGAAGATAAAGAAAAGACCGCTTTTAATACTCAAATGGGACACTACCACTTTACTCGAATGCCTTTTGGTCTCAAGGGTGCACCCGCGACTTTTCAGCGTATCATGAATACAGTTCTTTCTGGTTTAAATGGTTTGAAATGCTTTGTATATTTAGACGATGTTGTTGTATATGGTTACAATCTTTTGGACCACAATAGAAAGCTCACCGAAGTATTTCAATCATTTCGTAACTCTAATCTCAAATTACAACCAAAAAAATGTCATTTTGTAAGAAAGGAAATATGCTACTTAGGACATATCATCACTGGTCAAGGAATCAAACCTGACCTTTCGAAAATCGAAGCCATTAATAAATATCCAACTCCTAAAAACGCAAAAGAAATAAAATCATTTCTGGGATTAGCCGGTTATTATAGGCGATTTATTAACAAATTTTCAGAAATGGCACAACCAATGAATGCATTATTAAAGAAAAATGTACAATTTAATTGGGATGCTTTCTGTGATGAAAGTTTTCACAAACTTAAGGAAATGTTAATAAATCCACCCATTTTGCAGTACCCTAATTTCAAGAAACCATTTTTCGTGACCACGGATGCAAGTGACGTAGCACTTGGAGCAATCCTTTCACAAAGAATCGGCAAAGATGATTTACCTGTTGCTTATGCAAGTCGAGCATTGAATAAAGCCGAAAAGAATTATTCTACTGTGGAGAAGGAGTTGCTCGCTATTGTTTTCGCTTTAAAACGTTTCCGTCCTTATCTATATGGTGTGAACTTTACAATAATCACTGATCACAAACCACTTATATGGCTGTATAAATCTAAACATTTATCTTCTCGTTTAATGCGTTGGAGAATCGAGTTGGATGAGTTTGATTTTAACATTATCTATAAACCCGGTAAATACAACATTAATGCAGATGCTTTGAGTAGAATCGAATTAGAAACTGCCGATCAAAGTAAATTCATTAATGTCGTCACTCGTTCTCAAACTAAATCGCAAATTCCACAACCTAACTCTACACTACCTTTTAATGAAACAATTACAAATATAAAAAAAAAGTCATCATCAAATCAATTGCCAAATAATAATCAAATTCCGAATCCTGATAATGCAATAACTACTCTTGAAAATGAAAATGACATCATTAACGTAATTAAAGAATTTCATAATTGTCCATTGGGGGGTCATCAGGGAATAGAAAGAACTTATAAACGAATTAAATCCTATTACTATTTTCCCAGAATGTTAACCTTAATCAAAAAATTTATTCAAAAATGTCAACTGTGCCAGAAAAATAAAGTGTCAAGAATTAATAAGCTCCCAATGGTTATCACTACCACTTCTAAGACACCTTTTGAAAAAATATTTTTAGACATTGTAGGTCCATTAAACATTTCTTATAATAATTATCGTTACATTTTAACGATACAAGATGATTTGTCTAAATTTTCATTAGCCATTCCCTTAGAAAATCAAACATCCGAGACCATTGCCAAAGCTTTCGTCGATAACTTTATTTGTAGATTTGGAGCACCATTATGTATACTAACTGATCAAGGCAGTAATTTCATCAGTGAATTATTTCACAACGTTTGCAAATTATTAAAGATAAAAAAATTACAATCAACTGCTTATCATCCGCAAACCAACGGTGCCTTGGAGAGATCTCACAGGACGACAGTAGAATATATCCGAAATTTTATTGAAAATGATCCAAATGAATGGGACCTTTGGTTACCATTCGCAATGTTCACGTATAACACAACTCCACATTCATCTACCAACATAATGCCTTTCGAAATCATTCATGGATTTAAACCAAATATACCGACATCTCTTAAAACTAATAATCGAATCTTCTATAATCCAGAAGATTATTTACAAAATTTACGAATAAAACTAGGAAGTACTTATGAATTTGCAAGAAACAACTTAATAAATAACAAAGAAAAATCAAAAAATTATTATGACAAATCAAGCAAAAATATCGAATTTATTGTTGGGGACAAAGTTCTATTAAAAAATGAGAAATCCAAAGGTAAATTTGATTCTATTTGGACTGGACCCTACGAAGTTACAAATATTCCTAGTAATGTTAATACTTCTATTCGTATAGGCAAACAAATAAAAATGGTACATAATAACCGTTTAAAACTATTTATTAACTAAAAATGATATTATTTAAAAATAATTTGAAAAAAAAAACTTTTGAATTAAATACTTATACATAATAAAATAATATATTTTTAACTATTAATTTAAATAAAACTAATAATAATAATAATAAATCTTATATTTAAGTTAGTATGTAAGTTTGAAAAGATACATAAATATATCTTTTCTTTTTATGGGGTGAGGTGTTGTATACCCCTGCCTTATTATAATTTTATTACTAATTATGTACAATTTTTCCTTATATACAATCAATACATAATTGTTTATTAATAATTATTTCAATACAACTATACACCGAGTTGTATATAAATCTAAATTCTGAACGTAGTCAGTTAAGTTAGAGATATTAAGCTATTAAGCCGTGAATTTGTACCTTATATAGAAAAGTTATTAATAAAATAAAATAAATAAAACATTAAAACATAACTAATAATTGTTAAATATTTATACATTGAAAATGTTACCTAATAAATAAAAATTAAATTTAACTTAACTACAAATTATTCTATTTATTCAAAACCTTTACGACACCCATAATCTCGTTTCCCACACTTTTATCGACATCATAGACTCGTATGTTTAGGGATTGCGAGATGTCTAGGTATTGCGAGATTATGCAAACCAGACCAACTGCAGCTCTTAAAATGACTGCGGGCGTGCAAGGGAGGTGGGTTCACACGCAACTTCCCAAATGATCTTGACTTAAGGATGAGTATGCTGTAATCTGACTGATGCCAGGTTATACATACAAAATCCTGAGGTTCAATTATCTATATCCCTTGTAAGGTACACTACAGTCTTTCAGGCAACGAAAATTGCTGTAAATTTTAAAGCAGAACTCTGCAATGGAGATGAATTGCAAAAATCGTTGTATTTGCATCTTTTCTGACACCCAGACTGCTCTAAAAGCGATTGTTACCAATACCGATTCATCGAAACAGGTTCTGGAGACGATAATTCCCTTAAATCGACTAGGTAGTGAATGAAGTTATACTTCATTGGACCCAGTCGCATGGGTATCAAAGGAAATGTATTGGCTGATAACTTGGCCCGTTTCAGAGCAGCTTCCTTTTTTGTGGGAGCTGAGCTTACTTTAAGAGTGACGTTTTCTCTTATAAGAGTTACTGACTATCACTTTTGTTATTTGCACCAGAAGAGATGGGACAACCGCATCTCATGTCGACTATCCAAAATCTTCTTTGAATCAATAAATCAGCAAAGATTTCAGTCATTCTTGAACTGTGAAAGACGCACTTTGAATAATCACATGCTTCGAATGGAAATTAGGAATATCACAAACTGCAAACAGTCTGGAGAGGATAAGAAAAAACTGTTGAGCACATTTCTTGATAAATTGATATATATATATATATATATATATATATATATATATATATATATATATATATATATATATATATATATATATATATATATATGTATATATATGTATATGTTTAGATATAATATATATGTATTATATATATATAGTACAGCTCGTACTGGAGAAAATATTGCTGCTGTTCGCGATAGTGTGTCTGAACCTTAACTCGTCGTCGTGCCTAACAATTGCACCTCTCACGCTCGTAGTTGATGAACATAATGCATTAAAACTTGCATTTAAACGCTTATAAGGTGCAATTGACTCACGAACTTAAGCCTCTTGATCATTCCAAACGTCGTCAATGGTTAGAATGGTGGCAAGAAATGGTAACAGTTGATGATCAATTTTCAAAGATCTTCAGTGATGAAGAACATTTTATACCTCAGTGGATTCGTCAATAAGCAGAATTGCCGCATTTGAGCGAATCATAATCCATTGTCGAAAAACCAATGCACCCACAAAGAGTGACTGTTTGGTGTGGTTTATGGGCTGGCGGCATCATCGGGCCGGGCCGTATATTTTCCAAAATGAGGCCGGTCAGGCAGTTACTGTGAATAGTGTTCGCTATCTTGAGATGATAACGAACTTTTAATGGCCCGAATTGAAAGATATGAAAGCGGACGAAATATGGTTTCAACAGGACGGTGCCACTTGCCGAAGCAATGGCTCTTTTGCACGACAAATTCAATGGACGTGTTATCTCAAGTGGTGGCGATGTCAATTGGCCGCCAAGATCATCTGATTTGACACCGTTGGACTTCTTTCTTATGGGTTATTTGAAAGAAAAGGGTAAGCCAGCAACAATTCAAGAGCTAAGGGATGAGATAATTCTGCACCTTAACGGCATAGAACCTCATGCCTAAGCGTCATCAAAAATTTGGATCATCCAGTGGAGGTGTGCCGCCAAGGTCGCGGCAATTTGGCCGATATTTTGTTCCATACACAATTGAACCATATATATATATATATATATATATATATATATATATATATATATATATATATATATATATATATATATATATATATATATATATATATATATATATATATATATATATATATATATATATATATATATATATATATATATATATATATATATATTTCCGCCGCGAAGGTATACTATTTTGTTTTGCCGCCATTTTAGTAAACGTTAGTCTTGAAAGGGCCCTGCATAGTCTACGCCAACCTTGTAGAATGGTTTGATTAGTTCTACTCTCGTTGTAGGTAGATCGCCCATGATTTGGTTGAGGGTCTTGGCATCATACTTCACACATTTTACGCAACTTCGTACTGTTTTCTTGATTAAATTTCGAGCTCCTAAGATCTAATATTTCGTTCGAAGCGTTGCCATCATTAGTGTTGGACCAGCATGTAGGTATCGCAAATGATGCTCTCGTACAATTGACTCTGTTAATTCGTCTTTGGCATGCAATATTAACGGGTGCTTGATGTTGTAGGTAATTGATGCGTTACTAATTCTGCCTCCAACTCGAAGTAACCCGTTTTCATTTAGAAATGGTTTTAGGTTCAAAATCTTGCTTGTCGATAGAAGCTCTTTATTAGATGCCAACAATTTCATTTCTTCTTTAAAGTGTTTGATTTGAATATGCTTTATTAAAATTACATGAGGTTTTTGTAATTCTACGCTGGTAAGGTAAGGTAATATGGATTTTGGAAGAGTTTGGGCTTTTCTTTGAAGGAAACGGAAAACATACGCTAGGATTCTGGTGATTTTATTATAGCTCGATATTCTTTTTACTAAATTGTCTATGATATTTCGATCAGGAATTTGTATGGTGAGTATCTGAGAACGCATTTCTTCAGTTGTGGTAGTATCGCGTTTGTCACTAGGCCATTTGTTTGGGTCTGTTAACCATGATGGTCCTTTCCACCATAGACTAAAATCCCGTAGTTGTTCTGGATCTAATCCCCTAGAGGCACAGTCAGCAGGATTATCATGTGAGTCTACGTGTCTCCATTGGGATCTGCTCATCGTTGTTAGTATTTCCCTGTCCGATTGCCAAAGAAAGTATTCCATTTTGCAGGGTGTGTTGATAGCCAATCTAGAACTATAGTAGAATCGGTCCATGCTATGGTTTTAGATACCTCTAGTTGTAATCCCTGCTTTACTTTGTGCAACAATCGTGATAGCAGTGTAGCGCCACACAACTCTAACCGTGGAATAGAAATTTGCTTGACTGGTGCAACCTTGGTTTTCGATGATAGAATCCATATTTCTGCATCACCATTCTCCATTTTAACTTCGCCGTAAACAACCGCTGAATACGCATGCTGCGATGCATCAGAAAAGCCATGTAAAGAAATTTGGCGTTTGGTACTGTTGATAAATCTTTCAATTCTGATGTCGCTTATTTGAGGTAACTTATTGCCTATGTTCAGCCATTCTGTGGACAAATGATCGTCCCAATTGAAATTGTCCATCCAAAGTTTCTGAAAGAATATTTTTATTTTTATGGTTACCGGTGCAAGCCATCCAATAGGGTCAAAGAGTCTACTAGCTTCTGACAGTATTCCTCGTTTGGTAACAGTTGGTACCCTTGGCAGTTCTACTTGGAATTAGAAGCAATCGCTTTGCGGATTCCAATATAACCCTAAAACCTTGAATGATGAGGATGGTTCTATTTCAAGAATGCTAAGTTGGTCGTTTAAAATTTGGCTGCTGAATATTTCGCTTTTATTTGTTAACCATTTTCTCAAATTGAATCCAGAAGCTGACAGGATGGTATTGATTTCTTCTTTCAATTTGGTTGCTTCTTCAATTGAGTCAGCTCCAGTCATTAGATCGTCAACGTACATATTAGTTTTTATTTGATTTACTGCATTCGGAAATATCTGATCGAATTTAACTGTCGATTCGTGGATGGCACGAGTCGCAAGGTAAGTAGCACTGGATGTACCGTATGTGACGGTTTGTAACTCGTAGGTCGTGAAAGCTGTCTCTGGTGAGTTTCTCCATAATACCATCTGGTAATTGGTGTCTGCACTGTCAACTAGAACTTGCCGAAACATTTTTTCGACGTCTGCTGTGAAGGCTACTTTAAACGTTCTAAATCGCAAAAGAATTTCAAACAATGTGGATTGAATTGTTGGTCCGATTGCTAGACAATCGTTCAATGATTTCCCCGTATCTGATTTGGATGAACCGTCGAACACGACTCTTAACTTAGTAGTAGTGCTCGAGCTTTTCTGAACACCGTGATGTGGAAGATAGTAACCTTGAGTGTCTTCATCATCTTTCGTTATTGCTTTCATATGGTTCAACTTTATGTATTCTTCCATGAAATTCTTGTACATTGTTGCAAACTCGTTGTACATTTTAAATTTTCTTTCAATTGAATACATTCGTTGGACAGCACATCTATATGAATTACACCACATTCATATGTGACAGCACATCTATTGAAGTGGGAGGAAGTTTGAAGGGTAAACGTACCTTAAATCTACCAGAAATGTCTTTAACAGTTGTCTCTGTAAAATAGTTTTCACAAAATGTTTCTTCCTTTGAATTATATTTATTTAGGTAATCTAACGATTCAAGTTCCCAGAATTTTTGCAGCTGGTAGTCTAAATTGGCTTCTGAATTGGTTAATATTGTGGTCATGGATTGGATTTTTTGTTGACTTTCTGTATGTCCCGCTACGATCCATCCTTATTTGGTTTTTTGCAAAATTAAATTGTTTGAAGCGATTACCTTTTCTTGTAGAAGTAGATCGAAGAACTTGTCAGCACCAATAATAACGTCTATTTCTAATCCTCTGTGAAAATCTGGATCTGCAAGTTGTAATTTTGAAAATATGCCAGGTCGATATGATGAACAGTAGATTGTTTCGCTGTTAATTTGGGAAAAACATATGCTTCTATTTGCAATTTTGGCACAGGTTTACATGCTAGTGTGACTGATAGTGATACCGATCCCCTAGTGTATCCACTCAAAGCTCCTCCTATTCCACTTATTGCTAGTTTTGCGTAACTTCGTTTTAACTGTAGTCTTTGTACACAATTCTCCGTAATGAAACTGCATTGTGATCCTGAGTCAAGTAGAGCACGGCACAAGTGGGATTGGTTTTGTTCATCAAGTACACGAATTAATGCTGTTGGTAATATTGAATTTGCAATTTGAAGTCTGGTGTTCAAACTCGTGGTTTTTGGTTCATTCCTTTGCTGAAGATCATCCTCGGTGGGTTTAGTAAGTGAATCACTATGTATTAGGGTATGGTGTTTCCTATTACACTTCTTGCACCTGAACCTAGATTTACACCGATAAATATTGTGGTTATTGTTAAAACAATTAAAGCAACGATTTTCATTTATTAGCAATTGCTTTCTTTTTTCTACAGAATATGTTTTAAATTTATTACATTCATATAATTTGTGTTCCTCTTCCGGACACAATGAGCATGGTAAACTTTGTAATATATGAGACTGAGAAGAACTATGAGCCTTTATAATCGGTTTATTGTAGTTCCTTAAACGTGCAGTTGCGCCACCTTTTATTGATTCAAGCGCGTCTATTCTTTTTATGAGGAAGTCGAAGAACTGTTTGACTGTAGGTAGTTCGTAATCTGCAGAAGCTTGGGCCCACAAACTGTTAGTTTCGTCGTATAATTTGTTGACTAATATGTAGATTAGCCAATGGTCTCTGGTTTCAGCATCTTCTCCTAATGCTTTGAGACCTCGTAAGATTTCGTCGGATGTGTCAAGCAGTCTTCGAACATTTACACTATTTGTTGTAGTTACAGTTGGCTGAGTCATAAAATTCTTTATAAATGCTTGGATAGTATGTTTCTTACGATCATATCGGTTTCTTAATTTCTGCAGTGCTTCTATATAATTTGCATCAGTTATGCTGAAATGCTTTAAAAGACCTGCGGCATCACCTTGCAGCGTGCCTTTTAAATATTGGAGGTTTTGTGAAGGTGTTAATCTAACATTGTCGTGTATAGTGGAACAAAATAAGTCGTGGTATGATTGCCACTCGGTGTAGTTTCCAGAGAACGTGGGTATTGTGATTTTTGGCAATTTTACTTCGGTGTGCGTTCCATTTAAAGTAGCATCTGCTATCGTATTGTTAAGGTTGATTGCTGGTTCCACTCTTGTCCGCAGCGCTAGATTAAGTCCTGATACTACCGTGTAATAATTTTCTTCAAAATCTTCATCAATTTCTTCCTTGCTATCCAAAGTTACAATTTTATTTTCTATCTCCATAAATTCGGTACGATATCGCTCTACATTAGATAATCTGACTTTAATGTCTTCTGCGTTAGTAGTAGTTTTTATTTCGTTTATATATTTAAGCAGCTTCGTCATGCTACCCTTGATATACGCACGACGCTTTTTTAAAAATATTAAGTCCGCCATTTGTAATGAATTTCACTTAAATGTTATTGAGATTAAACCTTTTTTTATCACTGGTTTTTATCACTTATCACTGGTTAACCTTTCAAATAGTGTTTTAGCCCGTAGTTTTTTCGATATTTCAACGCTTTTCAATGATAAGACGCTTTATTTACTAATTATTGTAATTAAATTGATACTTGCGGTTTTTGGTTGTTAGAACTTCCTTGTTATTTATATGAGCTCCTTTCATGCGGTTGTTTAGATGATGTATTTCCAAATGTGTGGTTTTTATATCCGGCTCGTAGGACCAATGTTTTATACCAATCTGGGTACCACGAACTATATAATTAAATTGGCACAAATGGGTGTTGGTTCAATAAACTCTTTCCCTTTAAGGAATTGGGATTCTTGATTAATTGGATAATTGGATATGAATTTGATTATTGATACGGATGCTTAGTAATTGGTTGGTAGTAAACACTTTGGAAATTTTGGTAATTTAATTTTGGTTAGATATCAACACTTCGATGGTTGGTTGGTAAGAGATTTTTTTTATATTTTTTATTTTGCATTGGCTTACAAATATTTTACAATTATTTCAGTTCATGTTATCGCCGTTAGATGCTTAAGTTGTATTTTAATTTTAGAGTATAAAACGCACTCAAAATATGAATATTTGAGCTACTGTAACATTGATGAGGGTTTAAAATCTTTACAAATTATTATTAGATAAATGTCAATTACTTGACAATACATAAAGTGGAAATTAATAATGGTAAATATAATAAATTTATATAATTCAAAGATTAAATAATAAACGAATATTTTTCCATAGCTAATATATAATAAATTGATTGCTACGGTCATAATGGATATAAATATAATCGTAATTAAGATGAGTATTAAATATAATAATAATTCACATTTCATTCATTGATGTTATTATTTTGTTTGATTTCAGCTTCGTACAGGACAGCGATCAAGTTCAAGGTTGGTTTATGTATTTGTTTTGTTGTGATAATTTTCTTGTTTTTAATTGTTGTTTTATTATTTAGATATGAAATCACTGGATCATCAACAGCTGTTTATATGCCAATCACGTATTGGCGACAGTACGTGAAGGTCTCTGGTCTTGTTTTTGAACAGTTATATAACGAATCGCACGCTAAACGACCCGAAAACAGACCTTTAACAGAACATTGCGCGAAACTAACATAGAATATATTATATATTTATGTATTCTAGTGTTACGTCTTAAAGTATCACCTTATTTATTTTGTGATGAATGTCATTCGAGTGTTATGAAATAAATATTGTATAAGAAAACAAAATGCAGCCTTATAGTCTGCTATACTCGAACGTAAATTTGATAGATAAAACTTGATAGATTGAATGATAGTTATTATCGTTCAATCTCTATTTGGAAAAGTTTTAAAAAGTTTGTTAAAACATAGATACAGGGTGTCTGCCGGGAAGGTATACTACTTTGTTTGTTTATAATTTTTGATTAAATGAAAGAGAATGGATCTTATATTGATAAATTTTTTATTTAATGTCGGCAATTATGTATGGAATATAATATCAGATAAATGTCCGCCTCTGTTAGCCTCACAAACGCGAGCCCTTTTGAGCACATGTTTCATTACATTCTAACACATTTCACGCGGTATTTCATTAATTTCATCACGAATATTTAAGCGTTTCTGGTTTGTTTGCATAAGCCTTGCTTTTCAGATAACCTCACAAAAAGAAGTCCGGAGCAACCAAATCAGGTGAACGTGGAGTCCAATCAATATCACCATTATTTTAAATAACTTGTAGTGGAAAAAATGCTCACAGTAATTCCATTGTAATCCTGGCTGTATGCGATGTGGCACCGTATTGTTGATACCGCATGTTAATCAACCCAAAACATGCAGTTGTGGCGTTAAAAAGTTTTCAATCATATCACGATATCGCTCCCCATTCACAGTTACCGTTACTCCGTTTTCATTTTCAAAGAAGTAAGGTCCTCTTGACCAAATTACACACCAGACTGTCACTTTTAATGGATGTAAAGATGAATAATTTGAGGATTTTCCACTGTCCAGAACCGACTATTCTGTTTATGTGCCTCGAAAATGAAAATGGGCCTCGTTACTCATTATGATTTTTTCATGAAAATCGGGGTTGTCATGGGCGAGCTGTAATATCCTATTGGCATATGTACGGCGGCGTAAATGGTCTTGTGGAAGAAGCTCTTGTGCCAACTGAATCTTTAATGGATACAAATGTAAATCCTTGTGCAAAATTGTGGCCAAACTTGTTCTTTGAAGACCAAGCTCCTGAGCACGGCATCGAATTGATGTTAATGGATTGTTTTGAACACTTTTTTGAGCAGCAGTAACGTCCGATCTTGCAGTACGTGTTGGCACATGCTAAAGCTTTTCACCTACAAACATAAATAGTGCGTTTTGTTGGCACGTTGTTTCTCCCAAAAATTTCACGTTTCTATCTCTTCGTCACAGTAATCGATGATTGATTTTGATAAAATGTTTAAACAATTAAAACACGTTGTTTTATCGAAAAATTTTCCATAACAAATTTGCCACGTGTCTACTTCACGTGTTCTACATATATATATATATATATATATATATATATATATTTCCGCCGCGAAGGTATACTATTTTGTTTTGCCGCCATTTTAGTAAACGTTAGTCTTGACAGTTCATATTTGGCAGTCGTGAAGTAGACACGTGGCAAATTTGTTATGGAAAATTTTTCGATAAAACAACGTGTTTTAATTGTTTAAACATTTTATCAAAATCAATCATCGATTACTGTGACGAAGAGATAGAAACGTGAAATTTTTGGGAGAAACAACGTGCCAACAAAACGCACTATTTATGTTTGTAGGTGAAAAGCTTTAGCATGTGCCAACACGTACTGCAAGATCGGACGTTACTGCTGCTCAAAAAAGTGTTCAAAACAATCCATTAACATCAATTCGATGCCGTGCTCAGGAGCTTGGTCTTCAAAGAACAAGTTTGGCCACAATTTTGCACAAGGATTTACATTTGTATCCATTAAAGATTCAGTTGGCACAAGAGCTTCTTCCACAAGACCATTTACGCCGCCGTACATATGCCAATAGGATATTACAGCTCGCCCATGACAACCCCGATTTTCATGAAAAAATCATAATGAGTAACGAGGCCCATTTTCATTTTCGAGGCACATAAACAGAATAGTCGGTTCTGGACAGTGGAAAATCCTCAAATTATTCATCTTTACATCCATTAAAAGTGACAGTCTGGTGTGTAATTTGGTCAAGAGGACCTTACTTCTTTGAAAATGAAAACGGAGTAACGGTAACTGTGAATGGGGAGCGATATCGTGATATGATTGAAAACTTTTTAACGCCACAACTGCATGTTTTGGGTTGATTAACATGCGGTATCAACAATACGGTGCCACATCGCATACAGCCAGGATTACAATGGAATTACTGTGAGCATTTTTTCCACTACAAGTTATTTAAAATAATGGTGATATTGATTGGACTCCACGTTCACCTGATTTGGTTGCTCCGGACTTCTTTTTGTGAGGTTATCTGAAAAGCAAGGCTTATGCAAACAAACCAGAAACGCTTAAATATTCGTGATGAAATTAATGAAATACCGCGTGAAATGTGTTAGAATGTAATGAAACATGTGCTCAAAAGGGCTCGCGTTTGTGAGGCTAACAGAGGCGGACATTTATCTGATATTATATTCCATACATAATTGCCGACATTAAATAAAAAATTTATCAATATAAGATCCATTCTCTTTCATTTAATCAAAAATTATAAACAAACAAAGTAGTATACCTTCCCGGCAGACACCCTGTATCTATGTTTTAACAAACTTTTTAAAACTTTTCCAAATAGAGATTGAACGATAATAACTATCATTCAATCTATCAAGTTTTATCTATCAAATTTACGTTCGAGTATAGCAGACTATAAGGCTGCATTTTGTTTTCTTATACAATATTTATTTCATAACACTCGAATGACATTCATCACAAAATAAATAAGGTGATACTTTAAGACGTAACACTAGAATACATAAATATATAATATATTCTATGTTAGTTTCGCGCAATGTTCTGTTAAAGGTCTGTTTTCGGGTCGTTTAGCGTGCGATTCGTTATATAACTGTTCAAAAACAAGACCAGAGACCTTCACGTACTGTCGCCAATACGTGATTGGCATATAAACAGCTGTTGATGATCCAGTGATTTCATATCTAAATAATAAAACAACAATTAAAAACAAGAAAATTATCACAACAAAACAAATACATAAACCAACCTTGAACTTGATCGCTGTCCTGTACGAAGCTGAAATCAAACAAAATAATAACATCAATGAATGAAATGTGAATTATTATTATATTTAATACTCATCTTAATTACGATTATATTTATATCCATTATGACCGTAGCAATCAATTTATTATATATTAGCTATGGAAAAATATTCGTTTATTATTTAATCTTTGAATTATATAAATTTATTATATTTACCATTATTAATTTCCACTTTATGTATTGTCAAGTAATTGACATTTATCTAATAATAATTTGTAAAGATTTTAAACCCTCATCAATGTTACAGTAGCTCAAATATTCATATTTTGAGTGCGTTTTATACTCTAAAATTAAAATACAACTTAAGCATCTAACGGCGATAACATGAACTGAAATAATTGTAAAATATTTGTAAGCCAATGCAAAATAAAAAATATAAAAAAAATCTCTTACCAACCAACCATCGAAGTGTTGATATCTAACCAAAATTAAATTACCAAAATTTCCAAAGTGTTTACTACCAACCAATTACTAAGCATCCGTATCAATAATCAAATTCATATCCAATTATCCAATTAATCAAGAATCCCAATTCCTTAAAGGGAAAGAGTTTATTGAACCAACACCCATTTGTGCCAATTTAATTATATAGTTCGTGGTACCCAGATTGGTATAAAACATTGGTCCTACGAGCCGGATATAAAAACCACACATTTGGAAATACATCATCTAAACAACCGCATGAAAGGAGCTCATATAAATAACAAGGAAGTTCTAACAACCAAAAACCGCAAGTATCAATTTAATTACAATAATTAGTAAATAAAGCGTCTTATCATTGAAAAGCGTTGAAATATCGAAAAAACTACGGGCTAAAACACTATTTGAAAGGTTAACCAGTGATAAGTGATAAAAACCAGTGATAAAAAAAGGTTTAATCTCAATAACATTTAAGTGAAATTCATTACAAATGGCGGACTTAATATTTTTAAAAAAGCGTCGTGCGTATATCAAGGGTAGCATGACGAAGCTGCTTAAATATATAAACGAAATAAAAACTACTACTAACGCAGAAGACATTAAAGTCAGATTATCTAATGTAGAGCGATATCGTACCGAATTTATGGAGATAGAAAATAAAATTGTAACTTTGGATAGCAAGGAAGAAATTGATGAAGATTTTGAAGAAAATTATTACACGGTAGTATCAGGACTTAATCTAGCGCTGCGGACAAGAGTGGAACCAGCAATCAACCTTAACAATACGATAGCAGATGCTACTTTAAATGGAACGCACACCGAAGTAAAATTGCCAAAAATCACAATACCCACGTTCTCTGGAAACTACACCGAGTGGCAATCATACCACGACTTATTTTGTTCCACTATACACGACAATGTTAGATTAACACCTTCACAAAACCTCCAATATTTAAAAGGCACGCTGCAAGGTGATGCCGCAGGTCTTTTAAAGCATTTCAGCATAACTGATGCAAATTATATAGAAGCACTGCAGAAATTAAGAAACCGATATGATCGTAAGAAACATACTATCCAAGCATTTATAAAGAATTTTATGACTCAGCCAACTGTAACTACAACAAATAGTGTAAATGTTCGAAGACTGCTTGACACATCCGACGAAATCTTACGAGGTCTCAAAGCATTAGGAGAAGATGCTGAAACCAGAGACCATTGGCTAATCTACATATTAGTCAACAAATTATACGACGAAACTAACAGTTTGTGGGCCCAAGCTTCTGCAGATTACGAACTACCTACAGTCAAACAGTTCTTCGACTTCCTCATAAAAAGATAGACGCGCTTGAATCAATAAAAGGTGGCGCAACTGCACGTTTAAGGAACTACAATAAACCGATTATAAAGGCTCATAGTTCTTCTCAGTCTCATATATTACAAAGTTTACCATGCTCATTGTGTCCGGAAGAGGAACACAAATTATATGAATGTAATAAATTTAAAACATATTCTGTAGAAAAAAGAAAGCAATTGCTAATAAATGAAAATCGTTGCTTTAATTGTTTTAACAATAACCACAATATTTATCGGTGTAAATCTAGGTTCAGGTGCAAGAAGTGTAATAGGAAACACCATACCCTAATACATAGTGATTCACTTACTAAACCCACCGAGGATGATCTTCAGCAAAGGAATGAACCAAAAACCACGAGTTTGAACACCAGACTTCAAATTGCAAATTCAATATTACCAACAGCATTAATTCGTGTACTTGATGAACAAAACCAATCCCACTTGTGCCGTGCTCTACTTGACTCAGGATCACAATGCAGTTTCATTACGGAGAATTGTGTACAAAGACTACAGTTAAAACGAAGTTACGCAAAACTAGCAATAAGTGGAATAGGAGGAGCTTTGAGTGGATACACTAGGGGATCGGTATCACTATCAGTCACACTAGCATGTAAACCTGTGCCAAAATTGCAAATAGAAGCATATGTTTTTCCCAAATTAACAGCGAAACAATCTACTGTTCATCATATCGACCTGGCATATTTTCAAAATTACAACTTGCAGATCCAGATTTTCACAGAGGATTAGAAATAGACGTTATTATTGGTGCTGACAAGTTCTTCGATCTACTTCTACAAGAAAAGGTAATCGCTTCAAACAATTTAATTTTGCAAAAAACCAAATAAGGATGGATCGTAGCGGGACATACAGAAAGTCAACAAAAAATCCAATCCATGACCACAATATTAACCAATTCAGAAGCCAATTTAGACTACCAGCTGCAAAAATTCTGGGAACTTGAATCGTTAGATTACCTAAATAAATATAATTCAAAGGAAGAAACATTTTGTGAAAACTATTTTACAGAGACAACTGTTAAAGACATTTCTGGTAGATTTAAGGTACGTTTACCCTTCAAACTTCCTCCCACTTCAATAGATGTGCTGTCACATATGAATGTGGTGTAATTCATATAGATGTGCTGTCCAACGAATGTATTCAATTGAAAGAAAATTTAAAATGTACAACGAGTTTGCAACAATGTACAAGAATTTCATGGAAGAATACATAAAGTTGAACCATATGAAAGCAATAACGAAAGATGATGAAGACACTCAAGGTTACTATCTTCCACATCACGGTGTTCAGAAAAGCTCGAGCACTACTACTAAGTTAAGAGTCGTGTTCGACGGTTCATCCAAATCAGATACGGGGAAATCATTGAACGATTGTCTAGCAATCGGACCAACAATTCAATCCACATTGTTTGAAATTCTTTTGCGATTTAGAACGTTTAAAGTAGCCTTCACAGCAGACGTCGAAAAAATGTTTCGGCAAGTTCTAGTTGACAGTGCAGACACCAATTACCAGATGGTATTATGGAGAAACTCACCAGAGACAGCTTTCACGACCTACGAGTTACAAACCGTCACATACGGTACAGCCAGTGCTACTTACCTTGCGACTCGTGCCATCCACGAATCGACAGTTAAATTCGATCAGATATTTCCGAATGCAGTAAATCAAATAAAAACTAATATGTACGTTGACGATCTAATGACTGGAGCTGACTCAATTGAAGAAGCAACCAAATTGAAAGAAGAAATCAATACCATCCTGTCAGCTTCTGGATTCAATTTGAGAAAATGGTTAACAAATAAAAGCGAAATATTCAGCAGCCAAATTTTAAACGACCAACTTAGCATTCTTGAAATAGAACCATCCTCATCATTCAAGGTTTTAGGGTTATATTGGAATCCGCAAAGCGATTGCTTCTAATTCCAAGTAGAACTGCCAAGGGTACCAACTGTTACCAAACGAGGAATACTGTCAGAAGCTAGTAGACTCTTTGACCCTATTGGATGGCTTGCACCGGTAACCATAAAAATAAAAATATTCTTTCAGAAACTTTGGATGGACAATTTCAATTGGGACGATCATTTGTCCACAGAATGGCTGAACATAGGCAATAAGTTACCTCAAATAAGCGACATCAGAATTGAAAGATTTATCAACAGTACCAAACGCCAAATTTCTTTACATGGCTTTTCTGATGCATCGCAGCATGCGTATTCAGCGGTTGTTTACGGCGAAGTTAAAATGGAGAATGGTGATGCAGAAATATGGATTCTATCATCGAAAACCAAGGTTGCACCAGTCAAGCAAATTTCTATTCCACGGTTAGAGTTGTGTGGCGCTACACTGCTATCACGATTGTTGCACAAAGTAAAGCAGGGATTACAACTAGAGGTATCTAAAACCATAGCATGGACCGATTCTACTATAGTTCTAGATTGGCTATCAACACACCCTGCAAAATGGAATACTTTCGTTGGCAATCGGACAGGGGAAATACTAACAACGATGAGCAGATCCCAATGGAGACACGTAGACTCACATGATAATCCTGCTGACTGTGCCTCTAGGGGATTAGATCCAGAACAACTACGGGATTTTAGTCTATGGTGGAAAGGACCATCATGGTTAACAGACCCAAACAAATGGCCTAGTGACAAACGCGATACTACCACAACTGAAGAAATGCGTTCTCAGATACTCACCATACAAATTCCTGATCGAAATATCATAGACAATTTAGTAAAAAGAATATCGAGCTATAATAAAATCACCAGAATCCTAGCGTATGTTTTCCGTTTCCTTCAAAGAAAAGCCCAAACTCTTCCAAAATCCATATTACCTTACCTTACCAGCGTAGAATTACAAAAACCTCATGTAATTTTAATAAAGCATATTCAAATCAAACACTTTAAAGAAGAAATGAAATTGTTGGCATCTAATAAAGAGCTTCTATCGACAAGCAAGATTTTGAACCTAAAACCATTTCTAAATGAAAACGGGTTACTTCGAGTTGGAGGCAGAATTAGTAACGCATCAATTACCTACAACATCAAGCACCCGTTAATATTGCATGCCAAAGACGAATTAACAGAGTCAATTGTACGAGAGCATCATTTGCGATACCTACATGCTGGTCCAACACTAATGATGGCAACGCTTCGAACGAAATATTGGATCTTAGGAGCTCGAAATTTAATCAAGAAAACAGTACGAAGTTGCGTAAAATGTGTGAAGTATGATGCCAAGACCCTCAACCAAATCATGGGCGATCTACCTACAACGAGAGTAGAACTAATCAAACCATTCTACAAGGTTGGCGTAGACTATGCAGGGCCCTTTCCCATTCACTTGATCAAAGGAAGAGGCCAGAAAACCCACAAGATGTACATTTGCATTTTCATTTGTCTTTCTACTAAGGCAGTTCATATAGAACTAGTCACCGACCTAACATCTGAAGCATACATCGCCGCATTAAGAAGATTTATAGCACGCAGAGGCATATGCAAAGAGATCATCAGCGATAACGGGACAAACTTTATAGGAGCCCGCAACCATTTATATGATTTGTTTAAATTTATAAGAGATAATGCTAATAATTTTTCACATTTCTTACTGACAGATCAAATAACATTTAAGTTTATTCCTCCGAGCTCACCGCATTTTGGAGGTTTATGGAAAGCGGCAGTAAAAAGTGCAAAGCATCACCTGCGCAGAGTAACGAACGGGCACATCTTAATTCTCGACGAAATGATAACACTTCTAGCTGAGGTTGAATCAATGCTGAACTCCCGCCCAATTTGTGTGCTATCATCGGACGATGTCGATTATTTAACACCAGGTCATTTCCTCATTGGACGCGCCACAACTCAACTACCTTCTGAAGATCTCGCAGATGCTAAACTATCCACACTTTCCAGATGGAAATTAGTACAGCACATGAACAGGCAATTATGGAAGCGGTGGTCGCTAGAATATTTAACGAATCTTCAACAAATCAGTAAATGGCACACGAAGAAAAACAACGTCGAAACAAACAATATTGTTCTCATTAAAGATAACAATTTACCCCCTACTAAATGGTTAATGGGAAGAGTCATCGAACTACATCCTGGATTAGACTCGCAAGTGAGAGTAGTAACACTTAAAACATCCACGGGAATCATGAAACGTCCCATACACAAACTTTGTTTATTGCCAGTAAGTTGAATCATCCGATTCAAGGCGGCCGGTATGTTGATGATCCAGTGATTTCATATCTAAATAATAAAACAACAATTAAAAACAAGAAAATTATCACAACAAAACAAATACATAAACCAACCTTGAACTTGATCGCTGTCCTGTACGAAGCTGAAATCAAACAAAATAATAAAATTATTATTATAATATTATTATTATATTTAATACTCATCTTAATTACGATTATATTTATATCCATTATGACCGTAGCAATCAATTTATTATATATTAGCTATGGAAAAATATTCGTTTATTATTTAATCTTTGAATTATATAAATTTATTATATTTACCTTTATGAATTTCCACTTTATGTATTGTCAAGTAATTGACATTTATCTAATAATAATTTGTAAAGATTTTAAACCCTCATCAATGTTACAGTAGCTCAAATATTCATATTTTGAGTGCGTTTTATACTCTAAAATTAAAATACAACTTAAGCATCTAACGGCGATAACATGAACTGAAATAATTGTAAAATATTTGTAAGCCAATGCAAAATAAAAAATATAAAAAAAATCTCTTACCAACCAACCATCGAGATGTTGATATCTAACCAAAATTAAATTACCAAAATTTCCAAATTGTTTACTACCAACCAATTACTAAGCATCCGTATCAATAATCAAATTCATATCCAATTAATCAAGAATCCCAATTCCTTAAAGGGAAAGAGTTTATTGAACCAACACCCATTTGTGCCAATTTGATTATATAGTTCGTGGTACCCAGATTGGTATAAAACAACAGCTAAGTTCCTTCTTAATTTCAAACAACTGGAAAAAATGTATCGTACTTAATCTTACAGTTTCTACAAAAAACATAATGAGCTACAATATCACAAGCAATGGAAGGGCGAAGATGATGACCTACATATACATATAACTATACACAGGATGAAAATCTGTGTCACAGGAGGAGTATTATACTGCTGTTGTTGAAAGTTTCATTGAAGAAGCTAAGGAACTTACCAGGGTAGGGGAACCCAAAGCTCCTAGATAAACAAGCCGCACACATCAAAATTGAGCTTAAAAAGTTTATACCCTTTATTTACCAACACATTCATAATTGATGACGTCATGAAAAACGAACTTGATCCGCCTACATTTCATTACTATTACTAAAAATTTAACAGTGTCTAGAAAATAAATTTGTTTTTATTTCGAATGTCAAT
Organism: Tipula lateralis; assembly: GCA_963932295.1. Taxonomy (NCBI): domain Eukaryota; kingdom Metazoa; phylum Arthropoda; class Insecta; order Diptera; family Tipulidae; genus Tipula; species Tipula lateralis. The sequence continues at coordinate 4,113,801 of OZ010739.1, read as the reverse complement.
TTTGTTTTGTTTGTGTTTGTTGTTACAATTGTGAGTGTAAATAAATAAATAAAACATTATATTTAAATTAATTTATGTGAGATCAGTAACAATTTTGATATAAATAAATAATGAACCTTATGTGATATAAATAATAAATATAAACTTAATTGTGATAATATTCTGTGCAACACAAAAAAACAAAATCGAAAAGTATTTGGTTATGTTACATTCCAGTATGAATGTTTACATTCCAGTACTATTCAAAATTGCAAAGGATAAAATTATTCGTGTATGTGATAATTCGTGTATGTGATGAATAATAATTTATTCCACCTAATATGTATATAATTATAATAATTAATATAATATAATAATAATTAATTGTGACAGTTAATTTGTGTAACAAAAAAAAGCAAAATCGTAAAGTATTAGGTTATGTTACATTCCAGTATGAATGTTTACATTCCATTACGATTCAAAATCGATTGCCATAATGACTATTTTAAATATTTTAAACATACAAACAACAGCATTTGAACGAAAGTATATATAATATATACTGAATCAATTGGGTCAACTATTTGATAATCCAGGCCAATGGGTTCAAAATGATGAAAACCTCTCTGTATGGGTAAAATCAAACGGATCGAGTCAAGATCGAATATGAAATATAGGTAGGTTCGATGGTTGCAAAATTAAACATACATGTTCAATTATTTTTTCTTTAACTTTCAGCTGGATTATACTAGTGCATTTTTCACATGGCTGTGATAATTTTCAAGGCCTAATGAGTCCATTAACCACACCGTTAAACAATAATAGTTGTTCGAGTGATGGGTATCATTCGGAATCAACTGATTCACTGTACGACGATATTTGTGCTGGACTCATTATATCGTATCATATGTTGTACTGTAAGAATTGTACAAGATAAGAAGGGTTTTCACAACTACCAAGTATGTATACCAAGTTAAAACCAAAATTTTATTTTCAATGTGGTTGGATCAACCACTGGAAGTTTGTGACATACTATACAGCAGGAAAACGGTCGACGAATTTACAATAAATTTGGATAGTGCGGTGCCTAAAGATTTTCACGATTCGTCCGATTTATCTCCATTTAGTGATGTGGAATGGCAAGTAGCCAATCAGGTATGTTTTGAGGGCTGTGTGCTGCAATTGTTTTTACTAATTAATTGTTTTTCTCTGTTTTAGCTCAACTATTTGAAGAGTAAATCCATCCCCGATCCAAACTTAATTGAACAATTTTTGGTATACGAAAAGACAAAAGATACATATTATGTAAATGTATATGCATATGTCGCCGGATATAGCTTAATGGTTAAGAAAGTTTCTCATCACGCCGCGTTCTCGAGTTCGATTCCCACCGGTTGACCAAAAATTATCATGCAACCGGATGACATAAAAACGCGATTGTGTGTAAAAACATTCGTTGGGCTGACCACTTACAATGTGCACCAATCGTTAAATTGGTTCATAAGGTCTCAGTTGAGACGCGGTAAGGGTCATTTACGGCCTCTAAACCATAGATTAGATTAAATATATGCATATGTATTATGTATATGTATATCTATATGTATATGTATATGTATATGTATATGTATATGTATATGTATATGTATATGTATATGTATATGTATATGTATATATGTATATGTATATATGTATATGTATATGTATATGTATATGTATATGTATACGTATATGTATATGTATGTTTATGTATATATATGTATGCATGTATATATATATATATATATATATATATATATATATATATATATATATATATATATATATATATGTATATGTTAATGCATATGAATATGTATATGTATTTCAAAATGTGTATAATATATATATATATATATATATATATATATATATATATATATATATATATATATATATATATATATATATATATATATATTCATTTATTTATTCCGAATAATATATTATAAGAAAACTGGCATTACTTATTGTAATTTGAAATCAAATTTGAAATAAATATTAATAATGTGGGAACTTTGTTACATAATGTATAATCAAAAATTTATAATTTCAATCCACACACTTTTAATTTAATATATCAAATACAGTTGTATTAGAATGTCAAGCCATAGTTGGCTTTCCAATAAAAATATACTAATTTTAAATTTATACGTTAAAATTCGATGTAAAAAATATTGATATAAATGTTTAAAAAAAATTTAATTATTTTATTTAATAAATAATAAATAATATTGAAACAAATTGATTTTAATTTTATTTTCAATCATAGAATTGAGTTCCATGGCGAAACATAAATTAATCTTCGTCAACTTTAATATTTTAAATAACATGCTGTTTGATCTTGAAATGTAAGTAATCTAAATTTTTGAGGTATTATTCACATCGACAACGAGCAAGTTTTTTTTTGGTTAAAAATTAGTTGTGTTCAATTTTCTTAATTTTACAAAGCTTTCAGAATCATTACGTAATAGTAGTTGGCACCAAACATAACACATCCAGACTATTACGCGGGCTACTCACATCGCCTTTCCACTACCTCGCCGAATAGTCAAAAATCAATCTAATACTAAAACATTGATGATTTCCTTGATAGTTGATCTGATTGATTATTTTTATTTCTGCACTGTCACAAATAATTATTTTGTAGCCAAAAAATCGGTTATATATTTAAATTTAAATTTGCAGATGTTGCAGAAGTTTAACAACATAATAAATTAAGTTGATTAACAAAATCATACATGAATGCTTCATATTCATCTGAAGTGAAACGTATTCATAGTAATGATGATAATTTCAAATTTAACGAACTTTTTCGATAAAACAACAAGACAAAAATAAAACCGCTGAATGAAAATCTTTGTGGACGATGTTATTGGTACCGTTTTATTGTTAAATGCAAGTTGTATCTATATAAATGTATTTTAATAATAAAAAATAATACAAATACTTATAATTATTTTAAAAATTCACACTGTTAAAAACAGTAACGATTTTTTTAGTGCCATCGTGTATCAAGTACAAGAATTGTATGGGCATAAAAAAAAAATTAATTGTTCAAGTATTTACTTTCATTTACCTAATTGGATATTTTTATTGTGTACTTTGTATTATAGCATTAATAATATGCTTTAAAATATCAATAAATACGATTATATTTTTAAAGTTATAAAGTGCCATCTATTATCCAATACTTGAAGTAAGTGTTTTTTTTCGTAGTTCATACGTCATTGATCTTGTTTTATATATTTTTATACGGCGTTTAGAACCAATTATAACATACACATGCATAAAAATTGAATAAATCAAACCGTTTTTATTTTTATCATAACTATTAAAATAATTCGTATTTTCATTTGGTTTCCATATATGTTATATGAAAATGTTTGATTTAAATATTGATATAAAAATAATTTTTGTTTTCAGTTTTTTTCATTCATTAAATTTGAGTCAAAAAACTTCAATTTTACATTAGTTCTTATGGAAAGTATCAAAATCTATACCCCTTAAAAAAGCTCGATAAATTTAAAGGGTCTTTGTGTTTGGCTTGTATTATTTAGGATGCTTTGATAGAACTCATCAAGACGACAAACTTCGACCTCAATTGGACCATCAATTAAACCAAATCAGGCAATTAATTTCGGAACTTAAAGGACAAAATACCAGAACCAAACGATCAATCAACTGGATCGGAAGCGCATGGAAATGGATCGCGGGATCACCAGACGCCACAGATTGGGATCAGGTTGTCAAGAGCCAAAACCAAATGATCAACAATAATAATCAACAATACAAGATCAACAAAGCCTTAACGAATACTGCAGACAAGATACTCAGCGAATACAACAAACTCACTGACCATCTTAAGGACGATTCAGATGGGAAGCTGCAACAAATTTTATTCAATCGGCTCCTCATTGTCAAAGAGGAAATAAAAGAAATAGTGAGAGCAGCACAATTGGCGAAAGCAAAAATCATCAATACTAATTTATTGGACAAGATGGAAATCAATCGTTTAGTAACGGAAGTAGAGACACTTCCATATTCCAACGAAATTGAAGCAATTGAGTATGCAGAACCGATGATGATGATCAAAAACTCCAAAATTCTGTACATTATATCAATACCCAAAACAAGCGAGGAAGACTACAACCATATCATCATAAGATCAACGATAGACAAAAACAAGCAAATACACCTGGAGGTCAACGAAATCCTACTCAACCAAAACCAGATATTTGGAATTGTTCAGAAATGCAAATTATTCCGCGACACAACCATTTGCGAATCAAATTGCTTGAAAAAGCTAAAGGAAGATCATTGCATTAACCAACTCATAAAGGGTGCCGATGCTAGATGCGAATTCCAGTTCAACAAAAATCAAATCATTGAAAGGTTGGACGGAAACACAATATTTTTAAGCAACTTCAACGGAAATATTTCTTACAACAACACCAGTAAATATTTGGAAGGAAGTTTTCTGGTGCAATACAACAACGAAACAATTAAAATTAATAATTCTACATTTACTAACAAAGAGGAAAAAACATTCCAAATCCTGCCATCGGTATTACGGACAAACATTACGGAGAACGGCATCAGAATTGATCCGGGATATCTGCACAGCCTATATCTGGAAAACATTGAACAGCTTCAAGAAATATTTGATGAGAACGAGGAAGCAGCGATAATCGATTCTGGTATTATCCTTGTCATTTGCGGTTTAATCATCGCGATGGTTATCAACAAAGTAAGGGTCACACGCCAGAGACGAATGATGCAAATCCAACCAGACGAAATGCCCAGCAGTCAACCAGGGATCCAATTTCAACCTGTCAGACTAAACCTATGACCCACGGGACGTGGATCTTAAAGGAGGGAGGAGTTAACAACAGTATCAATATAGTATATAACGTAATCAGCATGTTAGATGTAATACGAACCGCATCTAACATCTTTTTGTATAAGATAACATATTTGCTAAATTAACGAATATTCAACTGTTAGTTGTAATACGAAACAGGAAACATGTTATCTTGCTAATACTTTGTCTTCATTTAACTTTCATGGGAAAATATTTGAATTTGAAACCATTTCTGTATTGGAGCTTTGGGGAACCTTAGTTGAGAATAAAATTGACTTGTTTGAATGTCTAATTATAACTGTAATTTATTTAACAAAAGTAAGTTTTTATATACAGTAAGAAATTTTGCTAACATAACAAAAATTATGTGAACAATTTGTGTAAACTAAAAAATGATTAGAACGAAGAATAGTAAGTTGACCCTGTATAAGAATTGCACCGGAACTTTTTGTAACGTAATACGATTTGTTGCAAAGTAAGTTTTTATTTATATTTATGTTCTACGATGTAAATGAACAATAAAGTACCACTGCTACCATATACAGTAGTGATAATGTAATATTTTATTAATGAGATACGCCAGACTAATGTTTTCCTTAAAGGCTTGTATTACATCAATTTTTCTAATATATCATTAATGATCATCAAGTCAATTTTTACTTGTTGAATTGAACATGCATTAGAAGTGTTAATTGAGGGTTTCTGGTTGACATCTAAGCCATTTACTACCAAGCATCTAACACATCATCCAAGATTTTGCAGAAACACTTAGAATACTCAGAAGGGTAAGTATGTTCCCTCTTGCCATTTGATAGCGAAATAGAACGTTCTAAGTTGTACTGGTGACTTAATGTAATGGCTTCCCGGTTCTGCCTTATAAAAATTTTATGACGAACCTGATATGATATTGGCTACAAAGCGCCAATGACTTACCCTTACATGTATGAAAATACCAGCCGCGACAGTTTTATCAAAATTATAATCTTTTATTATAATCTCTTATTGCGCAAAACTCAGATAGAATATCTTATTCATTTATGTTTTGTAGTGTTATGTTACGTTTATCTTAAGGAATCACCTCATACAGTTTGTGTCGATCGGGTGTTATGCAATAAATCTTGTATAACATTAATATATAGTGATAAGATTGAAAATAAGAAAATAAAATGCAATCTTCACCGCCCAGGTGGCTCAGTGGTTAAAGCTGTGGCAGTTGGAGCGGGAGGTACCGGGTTCGAATCCCGATAGGGGCAGGATGCAGAAGGGATTTTTCACCATCTGATTACAGTCGGTGGTGTTAATGAACACATCTATGATCCCCTGTTGGAGTGCAGAACTCATGGGCCGACCCATCTTCCATGTCAGTACTATAGGCTGGGGTGGAGCTATGCAATGTGCAGATGGTTCTACGAAAATCGGACCTATAGCCGTACGTCCTCGATTTGGCCGTTAATGCGTAAAGTAGGACGTAAATAAGTGAACCGCGAAAGAGCTGGGAGAGCCTTGAGCCCCAAAAATGATAGCATAGAATAAAAATAAAAATAAAAAAAAAAAAAAAAAATGCAATCTTATAGTACGTAAATTATGTACATAAGTGATCAAGCATGTAAATGTGATGCAAGATGTAAATCTTATTTTGTTTTGTATTTTAAATATTCTTATAATCGAATTCAACTCATTCGTCCTCAATTCTGAATGTATTTCAGTTTGACATTGTTAGGTCACTAGAACAGAAAAAGTGACAACTGTTTCCATTCGAAAAATTTCTCGAAATGTCTGTAGTTTGCACATATTTCCCCTAACAATGTGCATATATATAGAAAACGTGATGGATTTCTTGGTTACGAGTACTGCGGGAATGCAGTGCTGTTTGTGTTAATAATTGCGTGAACTTGTGGCGTTCACAAATACGACAAATAGTCACGCCACAATAGTGAAGTATAAACAAAAATAATCGAAATAAGATTTCGAGTCAAATTCTGTAAATTCACTAGAACTGTTGCAACATAGCCTCACAATATATATAGAAACGAAATGCAACATACATCAAGTCCGGTCGCATATGCCTGATGAGATGGATTTGATCTTTTCGATCACACAACGAGTCAATAACGTCATCAGATCGAAACCGGCCTAGCGAAACGAATATTACAGACCACATACAAAGATGCCATACATTTCAAGACAAACGTCTTTATCGGCTGGTTGATCCAGCGCCCTAGTTGTCAATCAATGCCACTCTGTGGAGTTCAAAGTTTAACTCCCGCCATTAATCATTAGCTGTCACGATTACAGCACCCTGCATCAATTATCACACTTCAACAAACTCCAGCTGGTATTTTGATTGACAGTTGTGTCATTGACTCAACCTGTCGATGAAGTAGAATATGTCGATGTATTTGGCATCTGGGTTGTACAAGATTTGATGTTTATACTGTGCAATTTGTATAGATAGTGTGAAGCCGTTTAACAGTTCTTGCGAACTGCCAATATTTCATCTATGATAAAAAAAATATTTTTTCAATTTATTAACGTTAATTGTTGCGTGACGACTTAAACTTATTTATAGATCAGTTTATCAATAAAAGTGATTTTTCACCATTCTGACTACGATCGGAGGTGTTAATGAACACATCTATGACCCTCTTTTCGAGTGCAGAACTGATGGGTCGACCTATCTTCCATGTCAGTACTAAAGGCTGCCATGAAGCTATGCAATGCGTAGATGGTTCTACGAAAATCGAACCTATAGCCGGACATCCTCGATGAGCGCTGGGAGAATCTTGTGCCCCAAAACATATTGCATAGTATAAAATATTGTAAACAACCCTGTCATTTATGATATCATTTACTTGTACTAAAACGTGATTCATTACGCGTTTAAAGATGACATGAAAAATAATGTAGAATGTATAATAGAAGGGATGTACTCCTTCACTAGAAGGGATGTACTTCCAACAAATATCGTTATACGAAGGGGTAAATATATCGCAACATTATCTGGTAAAGCTTCTTCCTTGTCCAGGTACATTAATTTAATGGACAACTATATAGAAACTATGAAACAGTTATGTATTCGATACAATCAACTGACTCCAAGTGTTTCGTCTTTCATCCAAACTTTGTTTTGATCAAAAACTTGCAATGGGACATAACAAGACATTATGTCAAGGCATTCCCGACCGTTAGTCTGTAACCTCATCCTCTAGTTAAATCCGCAGAATTTAAAATCGACCAGTGGTAGCCCGACTTAATTGACATTGGCTCAAATTTTATTGGGGCTGAGTGAGACTTACAGAAAGTCAAACAACAGATAATTAATTAAAATAAAATAAAGAAATTGTTGTTTCTGTACTATGCTTAAGTGATATTTTTAGTTATTTATTTAAAAACTACGACGTTTCGGATGTAACCACATTCTCAAGTTTAAACAAATACTAAACTAATTTATACTATAAACTTAATACCAAACACAGTGTATTAAAACGTTTATATAACAGCCCAGGTGGCGCAGTGGTTAAAGCTGCGGCAGTTGGAGCGAGAGGTACCGGGTTCGAATCCCGATAGGGGCACGTATGTGAAGTTAGCCCGAAAACCATCCCGAAAATTTAAAAAAAAATTATGTGTGTTAGCTAAATCAAATATATATACTCAGCACGAAAAATTACACATAACAAACCTTAAAATACAATTCATCCCGAAAAATTTTTTTTTTCGGGATGGATTGTATTTTCCGAAACGCCATTACCATACGATGGGGATAAGGATTATTTCTGAACGATTTTCCGTTTCGGGATTAATTTGAAGTATATTCATACTTCCAGCTCTGTATTTCTGTTCACAGAGGTTGACAGAAATATTGGAATATGCCAATTGCTTAACAAGACCATCAGTAATCATGATCCGAAACGCTATTACCATACGATGGGGATAGGGATTATTTCTGAACGATTTTCCGTTTCGGGATTAATTCGAAGTATATTCATACTTTCAGCTCTGTATTTCTGTTCACAGAGGTTGACAGAAATATTGGCATATGCCAATTGCTTAACAAGACCATCAGTAATCATGATCCGAAACGCCATTACCATACGATGGGGATAGGGATCATTTCTGAACGATTTTCCGTTCCGGGATTAATTCGAAGTATATTCATACTTTCAGCTCTGTATTTCTGTTCACAGAGGTTGACAGAAATATTGGAATATGCCAATTGCTTAACAAGACCATCAGTAATCATGATCCGAAACGCCATTACCATACGATGGGGATAGGGATCATTTCTGTACGATTTTCCGTTCCGGGATTAATTTGAAGTATATTCATACTTCCAGCTCTGTATTTCTGTTCACAGAGGTTGACAGAAATATTGGAATATGCCAATTGCTTAACAAGACCATCAGTAATCATGATCCGAAACGCCATTACCATACGATGGGGATAGGGATCATTTCTGAACGATTTTCCGTTCCGGGATTAATTCGAAGTATATTCATACTTCAAGCTCTGTATTTCTGTTCACAGAGGTTGACAGAAATATTGGCATATGCCAATTGCTTAATAAGACCATCAGTAATCATGATCCGAAATGCCATTACCATACGATGGGGATAGGGATCATTTCTGAACGATTTTCCGTTTCGGGATTGAATAATTCGAAGTATATTCATACTTCAAGCTCTGCATTTCTGTTCACAGAGGTTGACAGAAATATTGGCATATGCCAATTGCTTAACAAGACCATCAGTAATCATGATCCGAAACGCCATTACCATACGATGGGGATAGGGATTATTTCTGAACGATTTTCCGTTCCGGGATTAATTCGAAGTATATTCATACTTCCAGCTCTGTATGTCTGTTCACAGAGGTTGACACAAATATTGGAATATGCCAATTGCTTAACAAGACCATCAGTAATCATGATCCGAAACGCCATTACCATACGATGGGGATAGGGATTATTTCTGAACGATTTTCCGTTTCGGGGTTGAATAATTCGAAGTATATTCATACTTCCAGCTCTGTATTTCTGTTCACAGAGGTTGACAGAAATATTGGAATATGCCAATTGCTTAACAAGACCATCAGTAATCACGATCCGAAACGCCATTACCATACGATGGGGATAGGGATCATTTCTGAACGATTTTCCGTTCCGGGATTAATGCGAAGTATATTCATACTTCCAGCTCTGTATGTCTATTCACAGAGGTTGACAGAAATATTGGCATATGCCAATTGCTTAACAAGACCATCAGTAATCATGATCCGAAACGCCATTACCATACGATGGGGATAGGGATCATTTCTGAACGATTTTCCGTTCCGGGATTAATTCGAAGTATATTCATACTTCAAGCTCTGTATTTCTGTTCACAGAGGTTGACAGAAATATTGGAATATGCCAATTGCTTAACAAGACCATCAGTAATCATGATCCGAAACGCCATTACCATACGATGGGGATAGGGATCATTTCTGAACGATTTTCCGTTCCGGGATTAATTCGAAGTATATTCATACTTCCAGCTCTGTATTTCTGTTCACAGAGGTTGACAGAAATATTGGAATATGCCAATTGCTTAACAAGACCATCAGTAATCATGATCCGAAACGCCATTACCATACGATGGGGATAGGGATTATTTCTGAACGATTTTCCGTTCCGGGATTAATTCGAAGTATATTCATACTTCCAGCTCTGTATTTCTGTTCACAGAGGTTGACAGAAATATTGGAATATGCCAATTGCTTAACAAGACCATCAGTAATCATGATCCGAAACGCCATTACCTTACGATGGGGATAGGGATTATTTCTGAACGATTTTCCGTTTCGGGATTAATTCGAAGTATATTCATACTTCAAGCTCTGTATTTCTGTTCACAGAGGTTGACAGAAATATTGGCATATGCCAATTGCTTAACAAGACCATCAGTAATCATGATCCGAAACGCCATTACCATACGATGGGGATAGGGATTATTTCTGATTTCCGTTTCGGGATTAATTCGAAGTATATTCATACTTCCAGCTCTGTATTTCTGTTCACAGAGGTTGACAGAAATATTGGAATATGCCAATTGCTTAACAAGACCATCAGTAATCATGATCCGAAACGCCATTACCTTACGATGGGGATAGGGATTATTTCTGAACGATTTTCCGTTTCGGGATTAATTCGAAGTATATTCATACTTCAAGCTCTGTATTTCTGTTCACAGAGGTTGACAGAAATATTGGCATATGCCAATTGCTTAACAAGACCATCAGTAATCATGATCCGAAACGCCATTACCATACGATGGGGATAGGGATTATTTCTGATTTCCGTTTCGGGATTAATTCGAAGTATATTCATACTTCCAGCTCTGTATTTCTGTTCACAGAGGTTGACAGAAATATTGGAATATGCCAATTGCTTAACAAGACCATCAGTAATCATGATCCGAAACGCCATTACCTTACGATGGGGATAGGGATTATTTCTGAACGATTTTCCGTTTCGGGATTAATTCGAAGTATATTCATACTTCAAGCTCTGTATTTCTGTTCACAGAGGTTGACAGAAATATTGGCATATGCCAATTGCTTAACAAGACCATCAGTAATCATGATCCGAAACGCCATTACCATACGATGGGGATAGGGATCATTTCTGAACGATTTTCCGTTCCGGGATTAATTCGAAGTATATTCATACTTTCAGCTCTGTATTTCTGTTCACAGAGGTTGACAGAAATATTGGAATATGCCAATTGCTTAACAAGACCATCAGTAATCATGATCCGAAACGCCATTACCATACGATGGGGATAGGGATCATTTCTGTACGATTTTCCGTTCCGGGATTAATTCGAAGTATATTCATACTTCCAGCTCTGTATTTCTGTTCACAGAGGTTGACAGAAATATTGGAATATGCCAATTGCTTAACAAGACCATCAGTAATCATGATCCGAAACGCCATTACCATACGATGGGGATAGGGATCATTTCTGAACGATTTTCCGTTCCGGGATTAATTCGAAGTATATTCATACTTCAAGCTCTGTATTTCTGTTCACAGAGGTTGACAGAAATATTGGCATATGCCAATTGCTTAATAAGACCATCAGTAATCATGATCCGAAATGCCATTACCATACGATGGGGATAGGGATTATTTCTGAACGATTTTCCGTTTCGGGATTGAATAATTCGAAGTATATTCATACTTCAAGCTCTGCATTTCTGTTCACAGAGGTTGACAGAAATATTGGCATATGCCAATTGCTTAACAAGACCATCAGTAATCATGATCCGAAACGCCATTACCATACGATGGGGATAGGGATTATTTCTGAACGATTTTCCGTTCCGGGATTAATTCGAAGTATATTCATACTTCCAGCTCTGTATGTCTGTTCACAGAGGTTGACACAAATATTGGAATATGCCAATTGCTTAACAAGACCATCAGTAATCATGATCCGAAACGCCATTACCATACGATGGGGATAGGGATTATTTCTGAACGATTTTCCGTTTCGGGGTTGAATAATTCGAAGTATATTCATACTTCCAGCTCTGTATTTCTGTTCACAGAGGTTGACAGAAATATTGGAATATGCCAATTGCTAAACAAGACCATCAGTAATCACGATCCGAAACGCCATTACCATACGATGGGGATAGGGATCATTTCTGAACGATTTTCCGTTCCGGGATTAATGCGAAGTATATTCATACTTCCAGCTCTGTATGTCTATTCACAGAGGTTGACAGAAATATTGGCATATGCCAATTGCTTAACAAGACCATCAGTAATCATGATCCGAAACGCCATTACCATACGATGGGGATAGGGATCATTTCTGAACGATTTTCCGTTCCGGGATTAATTCGAAGGATATTCATACTTCAAGCTCTGTATTTCTGTTCACAGAGGTTGACAGAAATATTGGAATATGCCAATTGCTTAACAAGACCATCAGTAATCATGATCCGAAACGCCATTACCATACGATGGGGATAGGGATCATTTCTGAACGATTTTCCGTTCCGGGATTAATTCGAAGTATATTCATACTTCCAGCTCTGTATTTCTGTTCACAGAGGTTGACAGAAATATTGGAATATGCCAATTGCTTAACAAGACCATCAGTAATCATGATCCGAAACGCCATTACCATACGATGGGGATAGGGATTATTTCTGAACGATTTTCCGTTCCGGGATTAATTCGAAGTATATTCATACTTCCAGCTCTGTATTTCTGTTCACAGAGGTTGACAGAAATATTGGAATATGCCAATTGCTTAACAAGACCATCAGTAATCATGATCCGAAACGCCATTACCTTACGATGGGGATAGGGATTATTTCTGAACGATTTTCCGTTTCGGGATTAATTCGAAGTATATTCATACTTCAAGCTCTGTATTTCTGTTCACAGAGGTTGACAGAAATATTGGCATATGCCAATTGCTTAACAAGACCATCAGTAATCATGATCCGAAACGCCATTACCATACGATGGGGATAGGGATTATTTCTGATTTCCGTTTCGGGATTAATTCGAAGTATATTCATACTTCAAGCTCTGTATTTCTGTTCACAGAGGTTGACAGAAATATTGGAATATGCCAATTGCTTAACAAGACCATCAGTAATCATGATCCGAAACGCCATTACCTTACGATGGGGATAGGGATTATTTCTGAACGATTTTCCGTTTCGGGATTAATTCGAAGTATATTCATACTTCAAGCTCTGTATTTCTGTTCACAGAGGTTGACAGAAATATTGGCATATGCCAATTGCTTAACAAGACCATCAGTAATCATGATCCGAAACGCCATTACCATACGATGGGGATAGGGATTATTTCTGATTTCCGTTTCGGGATTAATTCGAAGTATATTCATACTTCCAGCTCTGTATTTCTGTTCACAGAGGTTGACAGAAATATTGGAATATGCCAATTGCTTAACAAGACCATCAGTAATCATGATCCGAAACGCCATTACCTTACGATGGGGATAGGGATTATTTCTGAACGATTTTCCGTTTCGGGATTAATTCGAAGTATATTCATACTTCAAGCTCTGTATTTCTGTTCACAGAGGTTGACAGAAATATTGGCATATGCCAATTGCTTAACAAGACCATCAGTAATCATGATCCGAAACGCCATTACCATACGATGGGGATAGGGATCATTTCTGAACGATTTTCCGTTCCGGGATTAATTCGAAGTATATTCATACTTCCAGCTCTGTATTTCTGTTCACAGAGGTTGACAGAAATATTGGAATATGCCAATTGCTTAACAAGACCATCAGTAATCATGATCCGAAACGCCATTACCATACGATGGGGATAGGGATTATTTCTGAACGATTTTCCGTTTCGGGATTAATTCGAAGTATATTCATACTTTCAGCTCTGTATTTCTGTTCACAGAGGTTGACAGAAATATTGGAATATGCCAATTGCTTAACAAGACCATCAGTAATCATGATCCGAAACGCCATTACCATACGATGGGGATAGGGATCATTTCTGAACGATTTTCCGTTCCGGGATTAATTCGAAGTATATTCATACTTCAAGCTCTGTATTTCTGTTCACAGAGGTTGACAGAAATATTGGCATATGCCAATTGCTTAATAAGACCATCAGTAATCATGATCCGAAATGCCATTACCATACGATGGGGATAGGGATTATTTCTGAACGATTTTCCGTTTCGGGAATAATTCGAAGTATATTCATACTTCCAGCTCTGTATGTCTGTTCACAGAGGTTGACACAAATATTGGAATATGCCAATTGCTTAACAAGACCATCAGTAATCATGATCCGAAACGCCATTACCATACGATGGGGATAGGGATTATTTCTGATTTCCGTTTCGGGATTAATTCGAAGTATATTCATACTTCCAGCTCTGTATTTCTGTTCACAGAGGTTGACAGAAATATTGGAATATGCCAATTGCTTAACAAGACCATCAGTAATCATGATCCGAAACGCCATTACCATACGATGGGGATAGGGATTATTTCTGAACGATTTTCCGTTTCGGGAATAATTCGAAGTATATTCATACTTCAAGCTCTGTATTTCTGTTCACAGAGGTTGACAGAAATATTGGAATATGCCAATTGCTTAACAAGACCATCAGTAATCATGATCCGAAACGCCATTACCATACGATGGGGATAGGGATTATTTCTGATTTCCGTTTCGGGATTAATTCGAAGTATATTCATACTTTCAGCTCTGTATTTCTGTTCACAGAGGTTGACAGAAATATTGGCATATGCCAATTGCTTAACAAGACCATCAGTAATCATGATCCGAAACGCCATTACCATACGATGGGGATAGGGATTATTTCTGAACGATTTTCCGTTTCGGGATTAATTCGAAGTATATTCATACTTTCAGCTCTGTATTTCTGTTCACAGAGGTTGACAGAAATATTGGAATATGCCAATTGCTTAACAAGACCATCAGTAATCATGATCCGAAACGCCATTACCATACGATGGGGATAGGGATCATTTCTGAACGATTTTCCGTTCCGGGATTAATTCGAAGTATATTCATACTTCCAGCTCTGTATTTCTGTTCACAGAGGTTGACAGAAATATTGGCATATGCCAATTGCTTAATAAGACCATCAGTAATCATGATCCGAAATGCCATTACCATACGATGGGGATAGGGATTATTTCTGAACGATTTTCCGTTTCGGGAATAATTCGAAGTATATTCATACTTCCAGCTCTGTATGTCTGTTCACAGAGGTTGACAGAAATATTGGAATATGCCAATTGCTTAACAAGACCATCAGTAATCATGATCCGAAACGCCATTACCATACGATGGGGATAGGGATCATTTCTGAACGATTTTCCGTTCCGGGATTAATTCGAAGTATATTCATACTTCCAGCTCTGTATGTCTGTTCACAGAGGTTGACAGAAATATTGGAATATGCCAATTGCTTAACAAGACCATCAGTAATCATGATCCGAAACGCCATTACCATACGATGGGGATAGGGATCATTTCTGAACGATTTTCCGTTCCGGGATTAATTCGAAGTATATTCATACTTCCAGCTCTGTATTTCTGTTCACAGAGGTTGACAGAAATATTGGAATATGCCAATTGCTTAACAAGACCATCAGTAATCATGATCCGAAACGCCATTACCATACGATGGGGATAGGGATTATTTCTGATTTCCGTTTCGGGATTAATTCGAAGTATATTCATACTTTCAGCTCTGTATTTCTGTTCACAGAGGTTGACAGAAATATTGGCATATGCCAATTGCTTAACAAGACCATCAGTAATCATGATCCGAAACGCCATTACCATACGATGGGGATAGGGATCATTTCTGAACGATTTTCCGTTCCGGGATTAATTCGAAGTATATTCATACTTCAAGCTCTGTATTTCTGTTCACAGAGGTTGGCAGAAATATTGGCATATGCCAATTGCTTAACAAGACCATCAGTAATCATGATCCGAAACGCCATTACCTTACGATGGGGATAGGGATTATTTCTGAACGATTTTCCGTTTCGGGATTAATTCGAAGTATATTCATACTTCAAGCTCTGTATTTCTGTTCACAGAGGTTGACAGAAATATTGGCATATGCCAATTGCTTAACAAGACCATCAGTAATCATGATCCGAAACGCCATTACCATACGATGGGGATAGGGATTATTTCTGATTTCCGTTTCGGGATTAATTCGAAGTATATTCATACTTCCAGCTCTGTATTTCTGTTCACAGAGGTTGACAGAAATATTGGAATATGCCAATTGCTTAACAAGACCATCAGTAATCATGATCCGAAACGCCATTACCTTACGATGGGGATAGGGATTATTTCTGAACGATTTTCCGTTTCGGGATTAATTCGAAGTATATTCATACTTCAAGCTCTGTATTTCTGTTCACAGAGGTTGACAGAAATATTGGCATATGCCAATTGCTTAACAAGACCATCAGTAATCATGATCCGAAACGCCATTACCATACGATGGGGATAGGGATTATTTCTGATTTCCGTTTCGGGATTAATTCGAAGTATATTCATACTTCCAGCTCTGTATTTCTGTTCACAGAGGTTGACAGAAATATTGGAATATGCCAATTGCTTAACAAGACCATCAGTAATCATGATCCGAAACGCCATTACCTTACGATGGGGATAGGGATTATTTCTGAACGATTTTCCGTTTCGGGATTAATTCGAAGTATATTCATACTTCAAGCTCTGTATTTCTGTTCACAGAGGTTGACAGAAATATTGGCATATGCCAATTGCTTAACAAGACCATCAGTAATCATGATCCGAAACGCCATTACCATACGATGGGGATAGGGATCATTTCTGAACGATTTTCCGTTCCGGGATTAATTCGAAGTATATTCATACTTCCAGCTCTGTATTTCTGTTCACAGAGGTTGACAGAAATATTGGAATATGCCAATTGCTTAACAAGACCATCAGTAATCATGATCCGAAACGCCATTACCATACGATGGGGATAGGGATTATTTCTGAACGATTTTCCGTTTCGGGATTAATTCGAAGTATATTCATACTTTCAGCTCTGTATTTCTGTTCACAGAGGTTGACAGAAATATTGGAATATGCCAATTGCTTAACAAGACCATCAGTAATCATGATCCGAAACGCCATTACCATACGATGGGGATAGGGATCATTTCTGAACGATTTTCCGTTCCGGGATTAATTCGAAGTATATTCATACTTCAAGCTCTGTATTTCTGTTCACAGAGGTTGACAGAAATATTGGCATATGCCAATTGCTTAATAAGACCATCAGTAATCATGATCCGAAATGCCATTACCATACGATGGGGATAGGGATTATTTCTGAACGATTTTCCGTTTCGGGAATAATTCGAAGTATATTCATACTTCCAGCTCTGTATGTCTGTTCACAGAGGTTGACACAAATATTGGAATATGCCAATTGCTTAACAAGACCATCAGTAATCATGATCCGAAACGCCATTACCATACGATGGGGATAGGGATTATTTCTGATTTCCGTTTCGGGATTAATTCGAAGTATATTCATACTTCCAGCTCTGTATTTCTGTTCACAGAGGTTGACAGAAATATTGGAATATGCCAATGGCTTAACAAGACCATCAGTAATCATGATCCGAAACGCCATTACCATACGATGGGGATAGGGATTATTTCTGAACGATTTTCCGTTTCGGGAATAATTCGAAGTATATTCATACTTCAAGCTCTGTATTTCTGTTCACAGAGGTTGACAGAAATATTGGAATATGCCAATTGCTTAACAAGACCATCAATAATCATGATCCGAAACGCCATTACCATACGATGGGGATAGGGATCATTTCTGAACGATTTTCCGTTCCGGGATTAATTCGAAGTATATTCATACTTCCAGCTCTGTATTTCTGTTCACAGAGGTTGACAGAAATATTGGCATATGCCAATTGCTTAATAAGACCATCAGTAATCATGATCCGAAATGCCATTACCATACGATGGGGATAGGGATTATTTCTGAACGATTTTCCGTTTCGGGAATAATTCGAAGTATATTCATACTTCCAGCTCTGTATGTCTGTTCACAGAGGTTGACAGAAATATTGGAATATGCCAATTGCTTAACAAGACCATCAGTAATCATGATCCGAAACGCCATTACCATACGATGGGGATAGGGATCATTTCTGAACGATTTTCCGTTCCGGGATTAATTCGAAGTATATTCATACTTCCAGCTCTGTATGTCTGTTCACAGAGGTTGACAGAAATTTTGGAATATGCCAATTGCTTAACAAGACCATCAGTAATCATGATCCGAAACGCCATTACCATACGATGGGGATAGGGATCATTTCTGAACGATTTTCCGTTCCGGGATTAATTCGAAGTATATTCATACTTCCAGCTCTGTATTTCTGTTCACAGAGGTTGACAGAAATATTGGAATATGCCAATTGCTTAACAAGACCATCAGTAATCATGATCCGAAACGCCATTACCATACGATGGGGATAGGGATTATTTCTGAACGATTTTCCGTTTCGGGATTAATTCGAAGTATATTCATACTTTCAGCTCTGTATTTCTGTTCACAGAGGTTGACAGAAATATTGGCATATGCCAATTGCTTAACAAGACCATCAGTAATCATGATCCGAAACGCCATTACCATACGATGGGGATAGGGATCATTTCTGAACGATTTTCCGTTCCGGGATTAATTCGAAGTATATTCATACTTCAAGCTCTGTATTTCTGTTCACAGAGGTTGGCAGAAATATTGGCATATGCCAATTGTTTAACAAGAAAATCGTTCAGAAAGGATCCCTATCCCCATCGTATGATAATGGCGTTTCGGATCATGATTACTGAAATTGGCAAATGCCAATATTTCTGTCAACCTCTGTGAACAGACACACAGAGCTGGAAGTATGAATATACTTCAAATTAGTCAATCCCGAAACGGAAAATCGTTCAGAATGGATCCCTATCCCAATCGTATGGTAATGGCGTTTTGGATCATGATTATTGATGGTCTTGTTAAGCAATTGGCATATTCCAATATTTCTGTCAACCTCTGTGAACAGAAATACAGAGCTGGATGTATGAATATACTTCGAATTAATCCCGAAACGAAAAATCGTTCAGAAATAATCCCTATCCCCATCGTATGGTAATGGCGTTTCGAATCATGATTACTGATGGTCTTGTTAAGCAATTGGCATATTCCAATATTTCTGTCAACCTCTGTGAACAGACATACAGAGCTGGAAGTATAAATATACTTCGAATTATTCCCGAAACGGAAAATCGTTCAGAATCAATCCCTATCCCCATCGTATGGTAATGGCATTTCGGATCATGATTACTGATGGTCTTGTTAAGCAATTGGCATATTCCAATATTTCTGTCAACCTCTGTGAATAGACATACAGAGCTGGAAGTATGAATATACTTCAAATTAGTCAATCCCGAAACGGAAAATCGTTCAGAATGGATCCCTATCCCAATCGTATGGTAATGGCGTTTTGGATCATGATTATTGATGGTCTTGTTAAGCAATTGGCATATTCCAATATTTCTGTCAACCTCTGTGAACAGAAATACAGAGCTGGATGTATGAATATACTTCGAATTAATCCCGAAACGAAAAATCGTTCAGAAATAATCCCTATCCCCATCGTATGGTAATGGCGTTTCGAATCATGATTACTGATGGTCTTGTTAAGCAATTGGCATATTCCAATATTTCTGTCAACCTCTGTGAACAGACATACAGAGCTGGAAGTATGAATATACTTCGAATTATTCCCGAAACGGAAAATCGTTCAGAAATGATCCCTATCCCCATCGTATGGTAATGGCGTTTCGGATCATGATTACTGATGGTCTTGTTAAGCAATGGCATATGCCAATATTTCTGTCAACTTCTGTGAACAGAAATACAGAGCTGGAAGTATGAATATACTTCGAATTCTTATCCCGAACGGAAAATCGTTCAGAAAGGATCCCTATCCCCATCGTATGGTAATGGCGTTTCGGATCATTATTACTGATGGTCTTGTTAAGCAATTGGCATATTCCGATATTTCTGTCAACCTCTGTGAACAGAAATACAGAGCTTGAAGTATGAATATACTTCGAATTAATCCCGGAACGGAAAATCGTTCAGAAATGATCCCTATCCCCATCGTATGGTAATGGCGTTTCGGATCATGATTACTGATGGTCTTGTTAAGCAATTGGCATATGCCAATATTTCGGTCAACCTCTGTGAACAGACATACAGAGCTGGAAGTATGAATATACTTCGAATTAATCCCGGAACGGAAAATCGTTCAGAAATGATCCCTATCCCCATCGTATGGTAATGGCGTTTCGGATCATGATTACTGATGGTCTTGTTAGCAATTGGCATATGACAATATTTCTGTCAACCTCTGTGAACAAACATACAGAGCTGGAAGTATGAATATACTTCGAATTAATCCCGGAACGGAAAATCGTTCAGAAATAATCCCTATCCCCATCGTATGGTAATGGCGTTTCGGATCATGATTACTGATGGTCTTGTTAAGCAATTGGCATATTCCAATATTTCTGTCAACCTCTGTGAACAGAAAGACAGAGCTGGAAGTATGAATATACTTTGAATTAATCCCGGAACGGAAATTCGTTCATAAATGATCCCTATCCCCATCTTATGGTAATGTCGTTTCGGATCATGATTACTGATGGTCTTGTTAAGCAATTGACATATGCCAATATTTGTGTCAACCTCTGTGAACAGACATACAGAGCTGGAAGTATGAATATACTTCGAATTATTCAATCCCGAAACGGAAAATCGTTCAGAAATAATCCCTATCCCCGTCTTATGGTAATGGCGTTTCGGATCATGATTACTGATGGTCTTGTTAAGCAATTGGCATATGCCAATATTTCTGTCAACCTCTGTGAACAGAAATACAGAGCTGGAAGTATGAATATACTTCGAATTATTCAATCCCAAAACGGAAAATCGTTCAGAAAGGATCCCTATCCCCATCGTATGGTAATGGCGTTTTGGATCATGATTACTGATCGTCTTGTTAAGCAATTGGCATATTCCACTATTTCTGTCAACCCATGTGAACAGAAATACAGAGCTGGAAGTATGAATATACTTCGAATTAATACCGGAAAGGAAAATCGTTCAGAAATAATCCCTATCCCCATCGTATGGTAATGGCGTTTCGGATCATGATTACTGATGGTCTTGTTAAGCAATTGGCATATTTCAATATTTCTGTCAACCTCTGTGAACAGAAATACAGAGCTGGAAGTATGAATATACTTCGAATTATTCAATCCCAAAACGGAAAATCGTTCAGAAAGGATCCCTATCCCCATCGTATGGTAATGGCGTTTTGGATCATGATTACTGATCGTCTTGTTAAGCAATTGGCATATTCCAATATTTCTGTCAACCTCTGTGAACAGACATACAGAGCTGGAAGTATGAATATACTTTGAATTAATCCCGGAACGGAAAATCGTTCAGAAAGGATCCCTATCCCTATCGTATGGTAATGGCGTTTTGGATCATGATTACTGATGGTCTTGTTAAGCAATTGGCATATTCCAATATTTCTGTCAACCTCTGTGAACAGAAATACAGAGCTGGAAGTATGAATATACTTCGAATTATTCAATCCCAAAACGGAAAATCGTTCAGAAAGGATCCCTATCCCCATCGTATGGTAATGGCGTTTTGGATCATGATTACTGATCGTCTTGTTAAGCAATTGGCATATTCCAATATTTCTGTCAACCTCTGTGAACAGACATACAGAGCTGGAAGTATGAATATACTTTGAATTAATCCCGGAACGGAAAATCGTTCAGAAATAATCCCTATCCCCATCGTATGGTAATGGCGTTTCGGATCATGATTACTGATGGTCTTGTTAAGCAATTGGCATATTCCAATATTTCTGTCAACCCATGTAAACAGAAATACAGAGCTGGAAGTATGAATATACTTCGAATTAATACCGGAAAGGAAAATCGTTCAGAAATAATCCCTATCCCCATCGTATGGTAATGGCGTTTCGGATCATGATTACTGATGGTCTTGTTAAGCAATTGGCATATTTCAATATTTCTGGCAACCTCTGTGAACAGAAATACAGAGCTGGAAGAATGAATATACTTCGAATTATTCAATCCCGAAACGGAAAATCGCTCAGAAAGGATCCCTATCCCCATCGTATGGTAATGGCGTTTCGGATCATGATAACTGGTGTTCTTGTTAAGCAATTGGCATATGCCAATATTTCTGTCAACCTCTGTGAACAGAAATACAGAGCTGGAAGTATGAATATACTTCGAATTATTCAATCCCAAAACGGAAAATCGTTCAGAAAGGATCCCTATCCCCATCGTATGGTAATGGCGTTTTGGATCATGATTACTGATCGTCTTGTTAAGCAATTGGCATATTCCAATATTTCTGTCAACCTCTGTGAACAGACATACAGAGCTGGAAGTATGAATATACTTTGAATTAATCCCGGAACGGAAAATCGTTCAGAAAGGATCCCTATCCCCATCGTATGGTAATGGCGTTTTGGATCATGATTACTGATGGTCTTGTTAAGCAATTGGCATATTCCAATATTGCTGTCAACCTCTGTGAACAGAAATACAGAGCTGGAAGTATGAATATACTTCGAATTAATCCCGGAACGGAAAATCGTACAGAAATGATCCCTATCCCCATCGTATGGTAATGGCGTTTCGGATCATGATTACTGATGGTCTTGTTAAGCAATTGGCATATTCCACTATTTCTGTCAACCTCTGTGAACAGAAATACAGAGCTGAAAGTATGAATATACTTCGAATTAATCCCGGAACGGAAAATTGTTCAGAAATAATCCCTATCCCCATCGTATGGTAATGGCGTTTCGGATCATGATTACTGATGGTCTTGTTAAGCAATTGGCATATGCCAATATTTCTGGCAACCTCTGTGAACAGAAATACAGAGCTGGAAGAATGAATATACTTCGAATTATTTAATCCCGAAACGGAAAATCGTTCAGAATCGTATGGTAATGGCGTTTCGGATCATGATTACTGGTGGTCTTGTTAAGCAATTGGCATATACCAATATTTCTGTCAACCCATGTGAACAGAAATACAGAGCTGGAAGTATGAATATACTTCGAATTAATCCCGGAACGGAAAATCGTTCAGAAATAATCCCTATCCCCATCGTATGGTAATGGCGTTTCGGATCATGATTACTGATGGTCTTGTTAGCAATTGGCATATGACAATATTTCTGTCAACCTCTGTGAACAAACATACAGAGCTGGAAGTATGAATATACTTCGAATTAATCCCGGAACGGAAAATCGTTCAGAAATGATCCCTATATGGTAATGGCGTTTCGGATCATGATTACTGATGGTCTTGTTAAGCAATTGGCATATTCCAATATTTCTGTCAACCTCTGTGAACAGAAAGACAGAGCTGGAAGTATGAATATACTTTGAATTAATCCCGGAACGGAAATTCGTTCATAAATGATCCCTATCCCCATCTTATGGTAATGTCGTTTCGGATCATGATTACTGATGGTCTTGTTAAGCAATTGACATATGCCAATATTTGTGTCAACCTCTGTGAACAGACATACAGAGCTGGAAGTATGAATATACTTCGAATTATTCAATCCCGAAACGGAAAATCGTTCAGAAATGATCCCTATCCCCGTCTTATGGTAATGGCGTTTCGGATCATGATTACTGATGGTCTTGTTAAGCAATTGGCATATTCCAATATTTCTGTCAACCTCTGTGAACAGAAATACAGAGCTGGAAGTATGAATATACTTCGAATGAATCCCGAAACGGAAAATCGTTCAGAAATAATCCCTATCCCCATCGTATGGTAATGGCGTTTCGGATCATGATTACTGATGGTCTTGTTAAGCAATTGGCATATTCCAATATTTCTGTCAAGCCATGTGAACAGACATACAGAGCTGGAAGTATGAATATACTTCGAATTAATACCGGAAAGGAAAATCGTTCAGAAATAATCCCTATCCCCATCGTATGGTAATGGCGTTTCGGATCATGATTACTGATGGTCTTGTTAAGCAATTGGCATATTTCAATATTTCTGGCAACCTCTGTGAACAGAAATACAGAGCTGGAAGAATGAATATACTTCGAATTATTCAATCCCGAAACGGAAAATCGCTCAGAAAGGATCCCTATCCCCATCGTATGGTAATGGCGTTTCGGATCATGATAACTGGTGTTCTTGTTAAGCAATTGGCATATGCCAATATTTCTGTCAACCTCTGTGAACAGAAATACAGAGCTGGAAGTATGAATATACTTCGAATTATTCAATCCCAAAACGGAAAATCGTTCAGAAAGGATCCCTATCCCCATCGTATGGTAATGGCGTTTTGGATCATGATTACTGATCGTCTTGTTAAGCAATTGGTATATTCCAATATTTCTGTCAACCTCTGTGAACAGACATACAGAGCTGGAAGTATGAATATACTTTGAATTAATTCCGCAACGGAAAATCGTTCAGAAATGATCCCTATCCCCATCGTATGGTAATGGCGTTTCGGATCATGATTACTGATGGTCTTGTTAAGCAATTGGCATATTCCAATATTTCTGTCAACCTCTGTGAACAGAAATACAGAGCTGGAAGTATGAATATACTTCGAATTATTCAATCCCAAAACGGAAAATCGTTCAGAAAGGATCCCTATCCCCATCGTATGGTAATGGCGTTTCGGATCATGATTACTGATCGTCTTGTTAAGCAATTGGCATATTCCAATATTTCTGTCAACCTCTGTGAACAGACATACAGAGCTGGAAGTATGAATATACTTTGAATTAATCCCGGAACGGAAAATCGTTCAGAAAGGATCCCTATCCCCATCGTATGGTAATGGCGTTTTGGATCATGATTACTGATGGTCTTGTTAAGCAATTGGCATATTCCAATATTTCTGTCAACCTCTGTGAACAGAAATGCAGAGCTGGAAGTATGAATATACTTCGAATTAATCCCGGAACGGAAAATCGTTCAGAAATGATCCCTATCCCCATCGTATGGTAATGGCGTTTCGGATCATGATTACTGATGGTCTTGTTAAGCAATTGGCATATTCCAATATTTCTGTCAACCTCTGTGAACAGAAATACAGAGCTGAAAGTATGAATATACTTCGAATTAATCCCGGAACGGAAAATTGTTCAGAAATAATCCCTATCCCCATCGTATGGTAATGGCGTTTCGGATCATGATTACTGATGGTCTTGTTAAGCAATTGGCATATGCCAATATTTCTGGCAACCTCTGTGAACAGAAATACAGAGCTGGAAGAATGAATATACTTCGAATTATTCAATCCCGAAACGGAAAATCGTTCAGAAAGGATCCCTATCCCCATCGTATGGTAATGGTGTTTCGGATCATGATTACTGGTGGTCTTGTTAAGCAATTGGCATATTCCAATATTTCTGTCAACCCATGTGAACAGAAATACAGAGCTGGAAGTATGAATATACTTCGAATTAATCCCGGAACGGAAAATCGTTCAGAAATAATCCCTATCCCCATCGTATGGTAATGGCGTTTCGGATCATGATTACTGATGAACTTGTTAAGCAATTGGCATATGCCAATATTTCTGGCAACCTCTGTGAACAGAAATACAGAGCTGGAAGAATGAATATACTTCGAATTATTCAATCCCGAAACGGAAAATCGTTCAGAAAGGATCCCTATCCCCATCGTATAGTAATGGCGTTTCGGATCATGATTACTGATGGTCTGGTTATCAATTGGCATATTCAAATATTTCTGTCAACCTCTGTGAACAGACATACAGAGCTGGAAGTATGAATATACTTCGAAAAATTCAATCCCGAAACGGAAAATCGTTCAGAAAGGATCCCTATCCCCATCGTACTGATGGTCTTGTTAAGCAATTGGCATTTTCCAATATTTCTGTCAACCTCTGTGAACAGAAATACAGATCTGGAAGTATGAATATACTTCGAATTAATCCCGGAACGGAAAATCGTTCAGAAATAATCCCTATCCCCATCGTATGGTAATGGCGTTTCGGATCATGATTACTGATGATCTTGTTAAGCAATTGGCATATGCCAATATTTCTGTCAACCTCTGTGAACAGAAATACAGAGCTTGAAGTATGAATATACTTCGAATTAATCCCGGAACGGAAAATCGTTCAGAAAGGATCCCTATCCCCATCGTATGGTAATGGCGTTTCGGATCATGATTACTGATGGTCTTGTTAAGCAATTGGCATATTCCAATATTTCTGTCAACCTCTGTGAACAGAAATACAGAGCTGGAAGTATGAATATACTTCGAATTAATCCCGGAACGGAAAATCGTTCAGAAATAATCACTGTCCCCATCGTATGGTAATGGCGTTTCGGATCATGATTACTGATGATCTTGTTAAGCAATTGGCATATGCCAATATTTCTGTCAACCTCTGTGAACAGAAATACAGAGCTTGAAGTATGAATATACTTCGAATTAATCCCGGAACGGAAAATCGTTCAGAAAGGATCCCTATCCCCATCGTATGGTAATGGCGTTTCGGATCATGATTACTGATGGTCTTGTTAAGCAATTGGCATATTCCAATATTTCTGTCAACCTCTGTGAACAGAAATACAGAGCTGGAAGTATGAATATACTTCGAATTAATCCCGGAACGGAAAATCGTTCAGAAATAATCCCTATCCCCATCGTATGGTAATGGCGTTTCGGATCATGATTACTGATGATCTTGTTAAGCAATTGGCATATTCCAATATTTCTGTCAACCTCTATGAACAGAAATACAGAGCTGGAAGTATGAATATACTTCGAATTATTCAATCCCGAAACGGAAAATCGTTCAGAAATAATCCCTATCCCCATCGTATGGTAATGGCGTTTCGGATCATGATTACTGATGATCTTGTTAAGCAATTGGCATATGCCAATATTTCTGTCAACCTCTGTGAACAGAAATACAGAGCTGGAAGTGTGAATATACTTCGAATTATTCAATCCCGAAACGGAAAATCGTTCAGAAAGGATCCCTATCCCCATCGTATGGTAATGGCGTTTCGGATCATGATTACTGATGATCTTGTTAAGCAATTGGCATATGCCAATATTTCTGTCAACCTCTGTGAACAGAAATACAGAGCTGGAAGTATGAATATACTTCGAATTAATCCCGGAACGGAAAATCGTTCAGAAATAATCCCTATCCCCATCGTATGGTAATGGCGTTTCGGATCATGATTACTGATGGTCTTGTTAAGCAATTGGCATATTCCAATATTTCTGTCAACCTCTGTGAACAGAAATACAGAGCTTGAAGTATGAATATACTTCGAATTAAACCCGGAACGGAAAATCGTTCAGAAATAATCCCTATCCCCATCGTATGGTAATGGCGTTTCGGGTCATGATTACTGATGGTCTTGTTAAGCAATTGGCATATGCCAATATTTCTGTCAACCTCTGTGAACAGAAATACAGATCTGGAAGTATGAATATACTTCGAATTAATCCCGGAACGGAAAATCGTTCAGAAATAATCCCTATCCCCATCGTATGGTAATGGCGTTTCGGATCATGATTACTGATGATCTTGTTAAGCAATTGGCATATTCCAATATTTCTGTCAACCTCTGTGAACAGAAATACAGAGCTGGAAGTATGAATATACTTCGAATTAATCCCGGAACGGAAAATCGTTCAGAAAGGATTCCTATCCCCATCGTATGGTAATGGCGTTTCGGATCATGATTACTGATGGTCTTGTTAAGCAATTGGAATATGCCAAAATTTCTGTCAACCTCGGTGAACAGAAATACAGAGCTGGAAGTATGAATATACTTCGAATTATTTAATCCCGAACGGAAAATCAATCAGAAAGGATCCCTATCCCCATCGTATGGTAATGGCGTTTCGGATCATGATTGCTGGTGGTCTTGTTAAGCAATTGGCATATGCCAATATTTCTGTCAACCTCTGTGAACAGAAATACAGAGCTTGAAGTATGAATATACTTCGAATTAATCCCGAAACGGAAAATCGTTCAGAAATAATCCCTATCCCCATCGTATGGTAATCGCGTTTCGGATCATGATTACTGATGGTCTTGTTAAGCAATTGGCATATGCCAATATTTCTGTCAACCTCTGTGAACAGAAATACAGATCTGGAAGTATGAATATACTTCGAATTAATCCCGCAACGGAAAATCATTCAGAATGGAACCCTATCCCCATCGTATGGTAACGGCGTTTCGGATCATGATTACTGATGGTCTTGTTAAGCAATTGGCATATTCCAATATTTCTGGAAATCTCTGTGAACAGAAATACAGAGTTGGAAGAATGAATATACTTCAAATTAATCAATCCCGAAACGGAAAATCGTTCAGAAATAATCCCTATCCCCATCGTATGGTAATGGCGTTTCGGATCATGATTACTGATGGTCTTGTTAAGCAATTGGCATATTCCAATATTTCTGTCAA
This sequence comes from Tipula lateralis, assembly GCA_963932295.1. NCBI lineage: Eukaryota > Metazoa > Arthropoda > Insecta > Diptera > Tipulidae > Tipula > Tipula lateralis. The sequence continues at coordinate 4,084,723 of OZ010739.1, read as the reverse complement.
CCTCTGTGAACAGAAATACAGAGCTGGAAGTATGAATATACTTCGAATTAATCCCGGAACGGAAAATCGTTCAGAAATAATCCCTATCCCCATCGTATGGTAATGGCGTTTCGGGTCATGATTACTGATGGTCTTGTTAAGCAATTGGCATATGCCAAAATTTCTGTCAAGCTCTGTGAACAGAAATACAGAGCTGGAAGTATGAATGTACTTCGAATTATTTAATCCCGAAACGGAAAATCAATCAGAAAGGATCCCTATCCCCATCGTATGGTAATGGCGTTTCGGATCATGATTACTGATGGTCTTTGTAAGCAATTGGCATATGCCAATATTTCTGTCAACCTCTGTAAACAGACATACAGAGCTGGAAGTATCAATATACTTCGAATTAATCCCGGAACGGAAAATCGTTCAGAAATAATCCCTATCCCCATCGTATGGTAATGGCGTTTCGGATCATGATTACTGATGGTCTTGTTAAGCAATTGGCATATGCCAATATTTCTGTCAACCCATGTGAACAGAAATACAGAGCTGGAAGTATGAATATACTTCGAATTAATCCCGGAACGGAAAATCGTTCAGAAATAATCCCTATCCCCATCGTATGGTAATGGCGTTTCGGATCATGATTACTGATGGTCTGGTTAGCAATTGGCATATTCCAATATTTCTGTCAACCTCTGTGAACAGACATACAGAGCTGGAAGTATGAATATACTTCGAAAAATTCAATCCCGAAACGGAAAATCGTTCAGAAAGGATCCCTATCCCCATCGTATGGTAATGGCGTTTCGGATCATGATTACTGATGGTCTTGTTAAGCAATTGGCATTTTCCAATATTTCTGTCAACCTCTGTGAACAGAAATACAGATCTGGAAGTATGAATATACTTCGAATTAATCCCGGAACGGAAAATCGTTCAGAAATAATCCCTATCCCCATCGTATGGTAATGGCGTTGCGGATCATGATTACTGGTGGTCTTGTTAAGCAATTGGCATATGCCAATATTTCTGTCAACCTCTGTGAACAGAAATACAGAGCTGGAAGTATGAATATACTTTGAATTATTCAAACCGAAACGGAAAATCGTTCAGAAAGGATCCCTATCCCCATCGTATGGTAATGGCGTTTCGGATCATGATTACTGATGGTCTTGTTAAGCAATTGGCATATGCCAATATTTCTGTCAACCTCTGTGAACAGAAATACAGAGCTGGAAGTATGAATATACTTTGAATTATTCAAACCGAAACGGAAAATCGTTCAGAAATGATCCCTATCCCCATCGTATGGTAATGGCGTTCCGGATCATGATTACTGATGATCTTGTTAAGCAATTGGCATATGCCAATATTTCTGTCAACCTCTGTGAACAGAAATACAGAGCTTGAAGTATGAATATACTTCGAATTAATCCCGGAACGGAAAATCGTTCAGAAAGGATCCCTATCCCCATCGTATGGTAATGGCGTTTCGGATCATGATTACTGATGGTCTTGTTAAGCAATTGGCATATTCCAATATTTCTGTCAACCTCTGTGAACACAAATACAGAGCTGGAAGTATGAATATACTTCGAATTAATCCCGGAACGGAAAATCGTTCAGAAATAATCACTGTCCCCATCGTATGGTAATGGCGTTTCGGATCATGATTACTGATGGTCTTGTTAAGCAATTGGCATATGCCAATATTTCTGTCAACCTCTGTGAACAGAAATACAGATCTGGAAGAATGAATATACTTCGAAGTATTCAATCCCGAAACGGAAAATCGTTCAGAAATAATCCCTATCCCCATCGTATGGTAATGGCGTTTCGGATCATGATTACTGATGATCTTGTTAAGCAATTGGCATATGCCAATATTTCTGTCAACCTCTGTGAACAGAAATACAGAGCTGGAAGTGTGAATATACTTCGAATTATTCAATCCCGAAACGGAAAATCGTTCAGAAAGGATCCCTATCCCCATCGTATGGTAATGGCGTTTCGGATCATGATTACTGATGATCTTGTTAAGCAATTGGCATATGCCAATATTTCTGTCAACCTCTGTGAACAGAAATACAGAGCTGGAAGTATGAATATACTTCGAATTAATCCCGGAACGGAAAATCGTTCAGAAATAATCCCTATCCCCATCGTATGGTAATGGCGTTTCGGATCATGATTACTGATGGTCTTGTTAAGCAATTGGCATATTCCAATATTTCTGTCAACCTCTGTGAACAGAAATACAGAGCTTGAAGTATGAATATACTTCGAATTAATCCCGGAACGGAAAATCGTTCAGAAATAATCCCTATCCCCATCGTATGGTAATGGCGTTTCGGGTCATGATTACTGATGGTCTTGTTAAGCAATTGGCATATGCCAATATTTCTGTCAACCTCTGTGAACAGAAATACAGAGCTGGAAGTATGAATATACTTCGAATTAATCTCGGAACGGAAAATCGTTCAGAAATAATCCCTATCCCCATCGTATGGTAATGGCGTTTCGGATCATGATTACTGATGATCTTGTTAAGCAATTGGCATATTCCAATATTTCTGTCAACCTCTGTGAACAGAAATACAGAGCTGGAAGTATGAATATACTTCGAATTAATCCCGGAACGGAAAATCGTTCAGAAAGGATTCCTATCCCCATCGTATGGTAATGGCGTTTCGGATCATGATTACTGATGGTCTTGTTAAGCAATTGGCATATGCCAATATTTCTGTCAACCTCGGTGAACAGAAATACAGAGCTGGAAGTATGAATATACTTCGAATTATTTAATCCCGAAACGGAAAATCGTTCAGAAATAATCCCTATCCCCATCGTAAGGTAATGGCGTTTCGGATCATGATTGCTGGTGGTCTTGTTAAGCAATTGGCATATGCCAATATTTCTGTCAACCTCTGTGAACAGAAATACAGAGCTTGAAGTATGAATATACTTCGAATTAATCCCGAAACGGAAAATCGTTCAGAAATAATCCCTATCCCCATCGTATGGTAATGGCGTTTCGGATCATGATTACTGATGGTCTTCTTAAGCAATTGGCATATGCCAATATTTCTGTCAACCTCTGTGAACAGAAATACAGATCTGGAAGTATGAATATACTTCGAATTAATCCCGCAACGGAAAATCATTCAGAATGGAATCCTATCCCCATCGTATGGTAATGGCGTTTCGGATCATGATTACTGATGGTCTTGTTAAGCAATTGGCATATTCCAATATTTCTGGAAATCTCTGTGAACAGAAATACAGAGTTGGAAGAATGAATATACTTCAAATTAATCAATCCCGAAACGGAAAATCGTTCAGAAATAATCCTATCCCCATCGTATGGTAATGGCGTTTCGGATCATGATTACTGATGGTCTTGTTAAGCAATTGGCATATTCCAATATTTCTGTCAACCTCTGTGAACAGAAATACAGAGCTGGAAGTATGAACATACTTCGAATTAATCCCGGAACGGAAAATCGTTCAGAAATAATCCCTATCCCCATCGTATGGTAATGGCGTTTCGGGTCATGATTACTGATGGTCTTGTTAAGCAATTGGCATATGCCAAAATTTCTGTCAACCTCTGTGAACAGAAATACAGAGCTGGAAGTATGAATATACTTTGAATTATTCAAACCGAAACGGAAAATCGTTCAGAAATGATCCCTATCCCCATCGTATGGTAATGGCGTTCCGGATCATGATTACTGATGATCTTGTTAAGCAATTGGCATATGCCAATATTTCTGTCAACCTCTGTAAACAGACATACAGAGCTGGAAGTATCAATATACTTCGAATTAATCCCGGAACGGAAAATCGTTCAGAAATAATCCCTATCCCCATCGTATGGTAATGGCGTTTCGGATCATGATTACTGGTGGTCTTGTTAACCAATAGGCATATGCCAATATTTCTGTCAACCTCTGTGAACAGAAATACAGATCTGGAAGTATGAATATACTTCGAATTAATCCCGGAACGGAAAATCGTTCAGAAATGATCCCTATCCCCATCGTATGGTAATGGCGTTTCGGATCATGATTACTGATGGTCTTGTTAAGCAATTGGCATATTCCAATATTTCTGTCAACCTCTGTGAACAGAAATACAGAGCTGGAAGTATGAATATACTTCGAATTAATCCCGGAACGGAAAATCGTTCAGAAATAATCCCTATCCCCATCGTATGGTTATGGCGTTTCGGATCATGATTACTGGTGGTCTTGTTAAGCAATTGGCATATGCCAATATTTCTGTCAACCTCTGTGAACAGAAATACAGAGCTGGAAGTATGAATATACTTTGAATTATTCAAACCGAAACGGAAAATCGTTCAGAAATAATCCCTATCCCCATCGTATGGTAATGGCGTTTCGGATCATGATTACTGATGGTCTTGTTAAGCAATTGGCATATGCCAATATTTCTGTCAACCTCTGTGAACAGAAATACAGATCTGGAAGTATGAATATACTTCGAATTAATCCCGCAACGGAAAATCATTCAGAAATAATCCCTATCCCCATCGTATGGTAATGGCGTTTCGGATCATGATTACTGATGGTCTTGTTAAGCAATTGGCATATGCCAATATTTCTGTCAACCTCTGTGAACAGAAATACAGATCTGGAAGTATGAATATACTTCGAATTATTCAATCCCGAAACGGAAAATCGTTCAGAAATAATCCCTATCCCCATCGTATGGTAATGGCGTTTTGGATCATGATTACTGATGGTCTTGTTAAGCAATTGGCATATTCCAATATTTCTGTCAACCTCTGTGAACAGAAATACAGAGCTGGAAGTATGAATATACTTCGAATTAATCCCGAAACGGAAAATCGTTCAGAAATAATCCCTATCCCATCGTATGGTAATGGCGTTTCGGATCATGTTTACTGGTTGTCTTGTTAAGCAATTGGCATATTAAAATATTTCTGTCAACCTCTGTGAACAGAAATACAGAGCTGGAAGTATGAATATACTTCGAATTATTCAATCCCGAAACGGAAAAACGTTCAGAAACAATCCCTATCCCCATCGTATGGTAATGGCGTTTCGGATCATGATTACTGATGGTCTTGTTAAGCAATTGGCATATTCCAATATTTCTGTCAACCTCTGTGAACAGAAATACAGAGCTGGAAGTATGAATATACTTCGAATTAATCCCGGAACGGAAAATCGTTCAGAAATGATCCCTATCCCCATCGTATGGTAATGGCGTTTCGGATCATGATTACTGATGGTCTTGTTAAGCAATTGGCATATGCCAATATTTCTGTCAACCTCTGTGAACAGAAATACAGAACTGGAAGTATGAATATACTTCGAATTAATCCCGGAACGGAAAGTCGTTCAGAAATAATCCCTATCCCCATCGTATGGTAATGGCGTTTCGGATCATGATTACTGATGGTCTTGTTAAGCAATTGGCATATTCCAATATTTCTGTCAACCTCTGTGAACAGACATACAGATCTGGAAGAATGAATATACTTCGAATTACTCAATCCCGGAACGGAAAATCGTTCAGAAATGATCCCTTTTCCCATCGTATGGTAATGGCGTTTCGGATCATGATTACTGATGGTCTTGTTAAGCAATTGGCATATACCAATGTTTCAATCAACCTCTGTGAACAGAAATACAGATCTGGAAGAATGAATATACTTCGAAATATTCAATCCCGAAACGGAAAATCGTTCAGAAAGGATCCCTATCCCCATCGTATGGTAATGGCGTTTCGGATCATGATTACTGATGGCCTTGTTAGCAATTGGCATATTCCAATATTTCTGTCAACCTCTGTGAACAGAAATACAGAGCTGGAAGTATGAATATACTTCGAATTAAACCCGGAACGGAAAATCGTTCAGAAATAATCCCTATCCCCATCGTATGGTAATGGCGTTTCGGATCATGATTACTGATGGTCTTGTTAAGCAATTGGCATATTCCAATATTTTTGTCAACCTCTGTGAACATAAATACAGAGCTGGAAGTATGAATATACTTCGAATTATTCAATCCCGAAACGGAAAATCGTTCAGAAAGGATCCCTATCCACATCGTATGGTAATGGCGTTTCGGATCATGATTACTGATGGTCTTGTTAAGCAATTGGCATATTCCAATATTTCTGTCAACCTCTGTGAACAGAAATACAGAGCTGGAAGAATGAATATACTGCGAATTATTCAATCCCGAAACGGAAAATCGTTCAGAAAGGATCCCTATCCCCATCGTATGGTAATGGCGTTTCGGATCATGATTACTGATGGTCTTGTTAAGCAATTGGCATATTCCAATATTTCTGTCAACCTCTGTGAACAGAAATACAGAGCTGGAAGTATGAATATACTTCGAATTAATCCCGGAACGGAAAATCGTTCAGAAATAATCCCTATCCCCATCGTATGGTAATGGCGTTTCGGATCATGATTACTGATGGTCTTGTTAAGCAATTGGCATATGCCAATATTTCTGTCAACCTTTTTGAACAGAAATATAAAGCTGGAAGTATGAATATACTTCGAATTAATCCCGGAACGGAAAATCGTTCAGAAATAATCCCTATCCCCATCGTATAGTAATGGTGTTTCGGATCATGATTACTGATGGTCTTGTTAAGCAATTGGCATATGCCAATATTTCTGTCAACCTCTGTGAACAGAAATACAGAGCTGGAAGTATGAATATACTTCGAATTAATCCCGAAACGGAAAATCGTTCAGAAACAATCCCTATCCCCATCGTATGATAATGGCGTTTCGGATCATGATTACTGATGGTCTTGTTAAGCAATTGGCATATGCCAATATTTCTGTCAACCTCTGTGAACAGACATACAGAGCTGGAAGTATGAATATACTTCGAATTAATCCCGGAACGGAAAGTCGTTCAGAAATAATCCCTATCCCCATCGTATGGTAATGGCGTTTCGGATCATGATTACTGATGGTCTTGTTAAGCAATTGGCATATTCCAATATTTCTGTCAACCTCTGTGAACAGACATACAGATCTGGAAGAATGAATATACTTCGAATTACTCAATCCCGGAACGGAAAATCGTTCAGAAATAATCCCTATCCCCATCGTATGGTAATGGCGTTTCGGATCATGATTACTGATGGTCTTGTTAAGCAATTGGCATATGCCAATATTTCTGTCAACCTTTTTGAACAGAAATATAAAGCTGGAAGTATGAATATACTTCGAATTAATCCCGGAACGGAAAATCGTTCAGAAATAATCCCTATCCCCATCGTATAGTAATGGTGTTTCGGATCATGATTACTGATGGTCTTGTTAAGCAATTGGCATATGCCAATATTTCTGTCAACCTCTGTGAACAGAAATACAGAGCTGGAAGTATGAATATACTTCGAATTAATCCCGAAACGGAAAATCGTTCAGAAACAATCCCTATCCCCATCGTATGATAATGGCGTTTCGGATCATGATTACTGATGGTCTTGTTAAGCAATTGGCATATACCAATATTTCTGTCAACCTCTGTGAACAGACATACAGATCTGGAAGAATGAATATACTTCGAATTACTCAATCCCGGAACGGAAAATCGTTCAGAAATAATCCCTATCCCCATCGTATGATAATGGCGTTTCGGATCATGATTACTGATGGTCTTGTTAAGCAATTGGCATATTCCAATATTTCTGTCAACCTCTGTGAACAGAAATACAGAGCTGGAAGTATGAATATACTTCGAATTAATCCCGGAACGGAAAATCGTTCAGAAATGATCCCTATTCCCATCGTATGGTAATGGCGTTTCGGATCATGATTACTGATGGTCTTGTTAAGCAATTGGCATATACCAATGTTTCAATCAACCTCTGTGAACAGAAATACAGATCTGGAAGAATGAATATACTTCGAAATATTCAATCCCGAAACGGAAAATCGTTCAGAAAGGATCCCTATCCACATCGTATGGTAATGGCGTTTCGGATCATGATTACTGATGGCCTTGTTAGCAATTGGCATATTCCAATATTTCTGTCAACCTCTGTGAACAGAAATACAGAGCTGGAAGTATGAATATACTTCGAATTAAACCCGGAACGGAAAATCGTTCAGAAATAATCCCTATCCCCATCGTATGGTAATGTCGTTTCGGATCATGATTACTGATGGTCTTGTTAAGCAATTGGCATATTCCAATATTTTTGTCAACCTCTGTGAACATAAATACAGAGCTGGAAGTATGAATATACTTCGAATTATTCAATCCCGAAACGGAAAATCGTTCAGAAAGGATCCCTATCCACATCGTATGGTAATGGCGTTTCGGATCATGATTACTGATGGTCTTGTTAAGCAATTGGCATATTCCAATATTTCTGTCAACCTCTGTGAACAGAAATACAGAGCTGGAACTTTGAATATACTTCGAATTAATCCCGGAACGGAAAATCGTTCAGAAATGATCCCTATTCCCATCGTATGGTAATGGCGTTTCGGATCATGATTACTGATGGTCTTGTTAAGCAATTGGCATATACCAATGTTTCAATCAACCTCTGTGAACAGAAATACAGATCTGGAAGAATGAATATACTTCGAAATATTCAATCCCGAAACGGAAAATCGTTCAGAAAGGATCCCTATCCCCATCGTATGGTAATGGCGTTTCGGATCATGATTACTGATGGTCTTGTTAAGCAATTGGCATATGCCAATATTTCTGTCAACCTCTGTGAACAGAAATACAGATGTGGAAGTATGAATATACTTCGAATTAATCCCGGAACGGAAAATCGTTCAGAAAGGATCCCTATCCCCATCGTATGGTAATGGCGTTTCGGATCATGATTACTGATGGCCTTGTTAGCAATTGGCATATTCCAATATTTCTGTCAACCTCTGTGAACAGAAATACAGAGCTGGAAGTATGAATATACTTCGAATTAAACCCGGAACGGAAAATCGTTCAGAAATAATCCCTATCCCCATCGTATGGTAATGTCGTTTCGGATCATGATTACTGATGGTCTTGTTAAGCAATTGGCATATTCCAATATTTTTGTCAACCTCTGTGAACATAAATACAGAGCTGGAAGTATGAATATACTTCGAATTATTCAATCCCGAAACGGAAAATCGTTCAGAAAGGATCCCTATCCACATCGTATGGTAATGGCGTTTCGGATCATGATTACTGATGGTCTTGTTAAGCAATTGGTATATTCCAATATTTCTGTCAACCTCTGTGAACAGAAATACAGAGCTGGAAGAATGAATATATTTCGAATTATTCAATCCCGAAACGGAAAATCGTTCAGAAATAATCCCTATCCCCATCGTATGGTAATGGCGTTTCGGATCATGATTACTGATGGTCTTGTTAAGCAATTGGCATATTCCAATATTTCTGTCAACCTCTGAGAACAGAAATACAGAGCTTGAAGTATGAATATACTTCGAATTAATCCCGAAACGGAAAATCGTTCAGAAATAATCCCTATCCCCATCGTATGGTAATGGCGTTTCGGATCATGATTACTGATGGTCTTGTTAAGCAATTGGCATATTCCAATATTTTTGTCAACCTCTGTGAACAGAAATACAGAGCTGGAAGTATGAATATACTTCGAATTATTCAATCCCGAAACGGAAAATCGTTCAGAAAGGATCCCTATCCACATCGTATGGTAATGGCGTTTCGGATCATGATTACTGATGGTCTTGTTAAGCAATTGGCATATTCCAATATTTCTGTCAACCTCTGTGAACAGAAATACAGAGCTGGAAGAATGAATATACTGCGAATTATTCAATCCCGAAACGGAAAATCGTTCAGAAAGGATCCCTATCCCCATCGTATGGTAATGGCGTTTCGGATCATGATTACTGATGGTCTTGTTAAGCAATTGGCATATTCCAATACTTCTGTCAACCTCTGTGAACAAACATACAGAGCTGGAAGTATGAATATACTTCGAATTAATCCCGGAACGGAAAATCGTTCAGAAATGATCCCTATCTCCATCGTATGGTAATGGCATTTCGGATCATGATTACTGATGGTCTTGTTAAGCAATTGGCATATGCCAATATTTCTGTCAACCTCTGTGAACAGAAATACAGAGCTGGAAGTATGAATATACTTCGAATTAATCCCGGAACGGAAAGTCGTTCAGAAATAATCCCTATTCCCATCGTATGGTAATGGCGTTTCTGATCATGATTACTGATGGTCTTGTTAAGCAATTGGCATATTCCAATATTTCTGTCAACCTCTGTGAACAGACATACAGATCTGGAAGAATGAATATACTTCGAATTAATCCCGGAACGGAAAATCGTTCAGAAATAATCCCTATCCCCATCGTATGGTAATGTCATTTCGGATCATGATTACTGGTGGTCTTGTTAAGCCATTGGCATATGCCAATGTTTCTGTCAACCTCTGTAAACAGAAATACAGAGCTTGAAGTATGAATATTCTTCGAATTAATCCCGGAACGGAAAGCCGTTCAGAAAGGATCCCTATCCCCATCGTATGGTAATGACGTTTCGGATCATGATTACTGATGGTTGTAACTGTCTGGCTTGGTCGTATTATGGCACACACGGCGGCACACATTAGGATAGCAAAACAGTCAGGATTTGGGAGGGCTCCATTTAACCGCACGCGCCATTAGCCATGTTACAAAAAAAAACTGTGTGCCTACTCCATATGGAAGGTCGTTCCCCACATCGACACTGTAACCACCGCTCACCCCATCACAAACGGATTCCTCTACTACACCATTTTACACTTCACTTTCACAGATCAAATTTAAGCGAGGAAATTCATGTAGGTCACAATGCAGCGCAAGAAAGAAATCAAACCAATTCACAAGGTTCGTAACCCGCTTTGATGATAATATCAAAATAAAGCAAAAAAACACAAATCTTCATTCACAAATACAATCGCTACAAATACAACAATTAATTAAACTTCCATAAGGAAAAATAGGTATATGTACAATATAGAGAAAAAAAAATTCTATAAATTTTGGTTAGTTTTCGTTTTTTTGTATACGTCACCCAAAACAGCAATTATATGTAGGATGGTGTCCTGATGATGGTGTCCAAAACCAGCTATTATATATATGATGGTGTCCCTGGATTTCCAATGTAACCGCTGGGATTTGTCACCGGTAGTTGGCTACGTCACTTAAACCAAACGCACCCCGATGTTGAGATAATAGATAATCTTCTGATGTTTCGTAGGTTATCAAACAATTCACCAAAGCGTCACACACTTCAATCCATTCACCAAAGCGTCACAAACATTACAGGAAAACAAGAGAAACACATACGTTGCATTTAAGAATTAATATATATTTATTACATGCGTGAAATTTTATCACTTATAATTTTTAGGCACTATTTTACAAATACCATATAGGTTATTATTCAAACTTGATTGTTTTACATTATTTTATACATTATTAATTATTAGTTTATTATTGTTACAAATTTTTGTGTTTCCTGTTTTTATTTTGTTATCGATTTATTTATTGAGTGATCGACTTTAAATTTTTCTAATTTTATGCAACCCACTGACCTCATGCAGCATCCCGCTTCGCTTTTTATACTCCTGGTCCGTTAGATTTTTTTTTTCATTTTAAGATAGCGTGGGTGTGTCTTTATATCGTCGATCAGCTGATTACCATCAATCCAGTTCTTTTAAATTATATATATATATATATATATATTTTGAAACAGGGTAGTTAAACCATCGAAATTTGTTACATGGTCTTGTTAAGCAATTGGCATATTCCAATATTTCTGTCAACCTCTGTGAACAGAAATACAGAGCTGGAAGTATGAATATACTTCGAATTAATCCCGGAACGGAAAATCGTTCAGAAATGATCCCTATCCCCATCGTATGGTAATGGCGTTTCGGATCATGATTACTGATGGTCTTGTTAAGCAATTGGCATATTCCAATATTTCGGTCAACCTCTGTGAACAGAAATACAGATCTGGAAGTATGAATATACTTCGAATTAATCCCGGAACGGAAAATCGTTCAGAAATGATGCCTATCCCCATCGTATGGTAATGGCGTTTCGGATCATGATTACTGATGGTCTTGTTAAGCATTTGGCATATTCCAATATTTCTGTCAACCTCTGTGAACAGAAATACAGATCTGGAAGAATGAATATACTTCGAATTAATCCCGGAACGGAAAATCGTTCAGAAATGGTCCCTATCCCCATCGTATGGTAATGGCGTTTCGGATCATGATTACTGATGGTCTTGTTAAGCAATTGGCATATTCCAATATTTCTGTCAACCTCTGTGAACAGAAATACAGAGCTGGAAGTATGAATATACTTCGAATTAATCCCGGAACGGAAAATCGTTCAGAAATGATCCCCATCCCCATCGTATGGTAATGGCGTTTCTGATCATGATTACTGATGGTCTTGTTAAGCAATTGGCATATGCCAATATTTCTGTCAAAGTGTCAACCTCTGTGAACAGAAATACAGAGCTGGAAGTATGAATATACTTCGAATTAATCCCGAAACGGAAATCAGAAATAATCCCTATCCCCATCGTATGGTAATGGCGTTTCGGATCATGATTACTGATGGTCTTGTTAAGCAATTGGCATATGCCAATATTTCTGTCAACCTCTGTGAACAGAAATACAGATCTGGAAGTATGAATATACTTCGAATTATTCCCGAAACGGAAAATCGTTCAGAAATAATCCCTATCCCCATCGTATGGTAATGGCATTTCGGATCATGATTACTGATGGTCTTATTAAGCAATTGGCATATGCCAATATTTCTGTCAACCTCTGTGAACAGAAATACAGAGCTTGAAGTATGAATATACTTCGAATTAATCCCGGAACGGAAAATCGTTCAGAAATGATCCCTATCCCCATCGTATAGTAATGGCGTTTCGGATCATGATTACTGATGGTCTTGTTAAGCAATTGGCATATGCCAATATTTCTGTCAACCTCTGTGAACAGAAATACAGAGCTGGAAGTATGAATATACTTCGAATTAATCCCGAAACGGAAAATCGTTCAGCAAGGATCCCTATCCCCATTGTATGGTAATGGCGTTTCGGATCATGATTACTGATGGTCTTGTTAAGCAATTGGCATATTCCAATATTTCTGTCAACCTCTGTGAACAGAAATACAGAGCTGGAAGTATGAATATACTTGGAATTATTCAATCCCGAAACGGAAAATCGTTTAGAAATAATCCCTATCCCCATCGTATGGTAATGGCGTTTCGGATCATGATTACTGATGGTCTTATTAAGCAATTGGCATATTCCAATATTTCTGTCAACCTCTGTGAACAGAAATACAGAGCTGAAAGTATGAATATACTTCGAATTAATCCCGGAACGGAAAATCGTTCAGAAATGATCCCTATCCCCATCGTATGGTAATGGCGTTTCGGATCATGATTACTGATGGTCTTGTTAAGCAATTGGCATATTCCAATATTTCTGTCAACCTCTGTGAACAGACATACAGATCTGGAAGTATGAATATACTTCGAATTACTCAATCCCAGAACGGAAAATCGTTCAGAAATAATCCCTATCCCCATCGTATGGTAATGGCATTTCGGATCATGATTACTGGTGGTCTTGTTAAGCCATTGGCATATGTCAATATTTCTGTCAACCTCTGTGAACAGAAATACAGAGCTGGAAGTATGAATATACTTCGAATTATTCAATCCCGAATCGGAAAATCGTTCAGAAATGATGCCTATCCCCATCGTATGGTAATGGCGTTTCGGATCATGATTACTGATGGTCTTGTTAAGCAATTGGCATATTCCAATATTTCTGTCAACCTCTGTGAACAGAAATACAGATCTGGAAGTATGAATATACTTCGAATTATTCCCGGAACGGAAAATCGTTCAGAAATGATTCCTATCCCTATCGTATGGTAATGACGTTTCGGATCATGATTACTGATGGTCTTACTAAGCAATTGGCATATGCCAATATTTCTGTCAACCTCTGTGAACAGAAATACAGAGCTGGAAGTATGAATATACTTCGAATTAATCCCGGAACGGAAAATCGTTCAGAAATGATCCCTATCCCCATCGTATGGTAATGGCGTTTCGGATCATGATTACTGATGGTCTTGTTAAGCAATTGGCATATACCAATATTTCTGTCAACCTCTGTGAACAGAAATACAGAGCTGGAAGTATGAATATACTTCGAATTAATCCCGGAACGGAAAATCGTTCAGAAATGATCCCTATCCCCATCGTATGGTAATGGCGTTTCGGATCATGATTACTGATGGTCTTGTTAAGCAATTGGCATATTCCAATATTTCTGTCAACCTCTGTGAACAGACATACAGATCTGGAAGTATGAATATACTTCGAATTATTCAATCCCAGAACGGAAAATCGTTCAGAAATAATCCCTATCCCCATCGTATGGTAATGGCATTTCGGATCATGATTACTGGTGGTCTTGTTAAGCCTTTGGCATATGTCAATATTTCTGTCAACCTCTGTGAACAGAAATACAGAGCTGGAAGTATGAATATACTTCGAATTATTCAATCCCGAAACGGAAAATCGTTCAGAAATGATCCCTATCCCCATCGTATGGTAATGGCGTTTCTGATCATGATTACTGATGGTCTTGTTAAGCAATTGGCATATGCCAATATTTCTGTCAACCTCTGTGAACAGAAATACAGAGCTTGAAGTATGAATATACTTCGAATTATTCCCGAAACGGAAAATCGTTCAGAAATAATCCCTATCCCCATCGTATGGTAATAGCGTTTCGGATCATGATTACTGATGGTCTTGTTAAGCAATTGGCATATGCCAATATTTCTGTCAACCTCTGTGAACAGAAATACAGATCTGGAAGTATGAATATACTTCGAATTATTCCCGGAACGGAAAATCGTTCAGAAATGATCCCTATCCCCATCGTATGGTAATGGCGTTTCGGATCATGATTACTGATGGTCTTATTAAGCAATTGGCATATGCCAATATTTCTGTCAACATCTGTGAACAGAAATACAGAGCTGGAAGTATGAATATACTTCGAATTATTCCCGAAACGGAAAATCGTTCAGAAATAATCCCTATCCCCATCGTATGGTAATGGCATTTCGGATCATGATTACTGATGGTCTTATTAAGCAATTGGCATATGCCAATATTTCTGTCAACCTCTGTGAACAGAAATACAGAGCTGGAAGTATGAATATACTTCGAATTAATCCCGAAACGGAAAATCGTTCAGAAATAATCCCTATCCTCATCGTATGGTAATGGCGTTTCGGATCATGATTACTGATGGTCTTGTTAAGCATTTGGCATATGCCAATATTTCTGTCAACCTCTGTGAACAGACATACAGAGCTGGAAGTATGAATATACTTCGAATTATTCCCGAAACGGAAAATCGTTCAGAAATAATCCCTATCCCCATCGTATGGTAATGGCATTTCGGATCATGATTACTGATGGTCTTATTAAGCAATTGGCATATGCCAATATTTCTGTCAACCTCGGTGAACAGAAATACAGAGCTGGAAGTATGAATATACTTCGAATTAATCCCGAAACGGAAAATCGTTCAGAAATAATCCCTATCTCCATCGTATGGTAATGGCGTTTCGGATCATGATTACTGATGGTCTTGTTAAGCAATTGGCATATTCCAAAATTTCTGTCAACCTCTGTGAATAGACATACAGAGCTGGAAGTATGAAAATACTTCGAATTATTCCCGAAACGGAAAATCGTTCAGAAATAATCCCTATCCCCATCGTATGGTAATGGCATTTCGGATCATGATTACTGATGGTCTTATTAAGCAATTGGCATATGCCAATATTTCTGTCAACCTCTGTGAACAGAAATACAGAGCTTGAAGTATGAATATACTTCGAATTAATCCCGAAACGGAAAATCGTTCAGAAATAATCCCTATCCCCATCGTAAGGTAATGACGTTTCGGATCATGATTACTGATGGTCTTGTTAAGCAATTGGCATATTCCAATATTTCTGTCAACCTCTGTGAACAGACATACAGAGCTGGAAGTATGAATATACTTCGAATTAATCCCGGAACGGAAAATCGTTCAGAAATGATCCCTATCCCCATCGTATGGTAATGGCGTTTCTGATCATGATTACTGATGGTCTTGTTAAGCAATTGGCATATTCCAATATTTCTATCAACCTCTGTGAACAGAAATACAGAGCTTGAAGTATGAATATACTTCGAATTAATCCCGAAACGGAAAATCGTTCAGAAATAATCCCTATCCCCATCGTATGGTAATGGCGTTTCGGATCATGATTACTGATGGTCTTGTTAAGCAATTGGCATATGCCAATATTTCTGTCAACCTCGGTGAACAGAAATACAGAGCTTGAAGTATGAATATACTTCGAATTAATCCCGGAACGGAAAATCGTTCAGAAATGATCCCTATCCCCATCGTATGGTAATGGCGTTTCGGATCATGATTACTGATGGTCTTGTTAAGCAATTGGCATATGCCAATATTTCTGTCAACCTCTGTGAACAGAAATACAGAGCTGAAAGTATGAATATACTTCGAATTAATCCCGAAACGGAAAATCGTTCAGAAATAATCCCTATCCCCATCGTATGGTAATGGCGTTTCGGATCATGATTACTGATGGTCTTGTTAAGCCATTGGCATATTCCAATATTTCTGTCAACCTCTGTGAACAGAAATACAGAGCTGGAAGTATGAATATACTTCGAATTAATCCCGGAACGGAAAATCGTTCAGAAATGATCCCTATCCCCATCGTATGGTAATGGCGTTTCTGATCATGATTACTGATGGTCTTGTTAAGCAATTGGCATATGCCAATATTTCTGTCAACCTCTGTGAACAGAAATACAGAGCTTGAAGTATGAATATACTTCGAATTAATCCCGAAACGGAAAATCGTTCAGAAATAATCCCTATCCCCATCGTAAGGTAATGGCGTTTCGGATCATGATTACTGATGGTCTTGTTAAGCAATTGGTATATTCCAATATTTCTATCAACCTCTGTGAACAGAAATACAGAGCTGGAAGTATGAATATACTTCGAATTAATCCCGAAACGGAAATCAGAAATAATCCCTATCCCCATCGTATGGTAATGGCGTTTCGGATCATGATTACTGATGGTCTTATTAAGCAATTGGCATATGCCAATATTTCTGTCAACCTCTGTGAACAGAAATACAGAGCTTGAAGTATGAATATACTTCGAATTAATCCCGAAACGGAAAATCGTTCAGAAATAATCCCTATCCCCATCGTATGGTAATGGCGTTTCGGATCATGATTACTGATGGTCTTATTAAGCAATTGGCATATGCCAATATTTCTGTCAACCTCTGTGAACAGAAATACAGAGCTTGAAGTATGAATATACTTCGAATTAATCCCGAAACGGAAAATCGTTCAGAAATAATCCCTATCCCCATCGTATGGTAATGGCGTTTCGGATCATGATTACTGATGGTCTTGTTAAGCAATTGGCATATGCCAATATTTCTGTCAACCTCTGTGAACAGAAATACAGAGCTGGAAGTATGAATATACTTCGAATTAATCCCGGAACGGAAAATCGTTCAGAAATGATCCCTATCCCCATCGTATGGTAATGGCGTTTCGGATCATGATTACTGATGGTCTTGTTAAGCAATTGGCATATGCCAATATTTCTGTCAACCTCTGTGAACAGAAATACAGAGCTGGAAGTATGAATATACTTCGAATTAATCCCGAAACGGAAATCAGAAATAATCCCTATCCCCATCGTATGGTAATGGCGTTTCGGATCATGATTACTGATGGTCTTATTAAGCAATTGGCATATTCCAATATTTGTGTCAACCTCTGTGAACAGACATACAGAGCTGGAAGTATGAATATACTTCGAATTAATCCCGGAACGGAAAATCGTTCAGAAATAATCCCTATCCCCATCGTATGGTAATGGCGTTTCGGATCATGATTACTGATGGTCTTGTTAAGCAATTGGCATATTCCAATATTTCTGTCAACCTCTGTGAACAGAAATACAGAGCTGGAAGTATGAATATACTTCGAATTAATCCCGAAACGGAAATCAGAAATAATCCCTATCCCCATCGTATGGTAATGGCGTTTCGGATCATGATTACTGATGGTCTTGTTAAGCAATTGGCATATTCCAATATTTGTGTCAACCTCTGTGAACAGACATACAGAGCTGGAAGTATGAATATACTTCGAATTAATCCCGGAACGGAAAATCGTTCAGAAATAATCCCTATCCCCATCGTATGGTAATGGCGTTTCGGATCATGATTACTGATGGTCTTGTTAAGCATTTGGCATATGCCAATATTTCTGTCAATCTCTGTGAACAGAAATACAGAGCATACTTCGAATTAATCCCGGAACGGAAAATCGTTCAGAAATGATCCCTATCCCCATCGTATGGTAATGGCATTTCGGATCATGATTACTGATGGTATTGTTAAGCAATTGGCATATGCCAATATTTCTGTCAACCTCTGTGAACAGAAATACAGAGCTAGAAGAATGAATATACTTCGAATTAATCCCAAAACGGAAAATCGTTCAGAAAGGATCCCTATCCCCATCCTATGGTAATGGCGTTTCGCATCATGATTACTGATGTTCTTGTTAAGCAATTGGCATATGCCAATATTTCTGTCAACCTATGTGAACAGAAATACAGAGCTGGAAGAATGAATATACTTCGAATTATTCAATCCCGAAACGGAAAATCGTTCAGAAATAATCCCTATCCCCATCGTATGGTAATGGCATTTCGGATCATGATTACTGATGGTCTTATTAAGCAATTGGCATATGCCAATATTTCTGTCAACCTCTGTGAACAGAAATACAGAGCTTGAAGTATGAATATACTTCGAATTAATCCCGAAACGGAAAATCGTTCAGAAATGATCCCTATCCCCATCGTATGGTAATGGCGTTTCGGATCATGATTACTGATGGTCTTGTTAAGCAATTGGCATATGCCAATATTTCTGTCAACCTCTGTGAACAGAAATACAGAGCTGGAAGTATGAATATACTTCGAATTAATCCCGAAACGGAAATCAGAAATAATCCCTATCCCCATCGTATGGTAATGGCGTTTCGGATCATGATTACTGATGGTCTTACTAAGCAATTGGCATATTCCAATATTTGTGTCAACCTCTGTGAACAGACATACAGAGCTGGAAGTATGAATATACTTCGAATTAATCCCGGAACGGAAAATCGTTCAGAAATAATCCCTATCCCCATCGTATGGTAATGGCGTTTCGGATCATGATTACTGATGGTCTTGTTAAGCAATTGGCATATTCCAATATTTCTGTCAACCTCTGTGAACAGAAATACAGAGCTGGAAGTATGAATATACTTCGAATTAATCCCGAAACGGAAATCAGAAATAATCCCTATCCCCATCGTATGGTAATGGCGTTTCGGATCATGATTACTGATGGTCTTGTTAAGCAATTGGCATATTCCAATATTTGTGTCAACCTCTGTGAACAGACATACAGAGCTGGAAGTATGAATATACTTCGAATTAATCCCGGAACGGAAAATCGTTCAGAAATAATCCCTATCCCCATCGTATGGTAATGGCGTTTCGGATCATGATTACTGATGGTCTTGTTAAGCATTTGGCATATGCCAATATTTCTGTCAATCTCTGTGAACAGAAATACAGAGCATACTTCGAATTAATCCCGGAACGGAAAATCGTTCAGAAATGATCCCTATCCCCATCGTATGGTAATGGCATTTCGGATCATGATTACTGATGGTATTGTTAAGCAATTGGCATATGCCAATATTTCTGTCAACCTCTGTGAACAGAAATACAGAGCTAGAAGAATGAATATACTTCGAATTAATCCCAAAACGGAAAATCGTTCAGAAAGGATCCCTATCCCCATCCTATGGTAATGGCGTTTCGCATCATGATTACTGATGTTCTTGTTAAGCAATTGGCATATGCCAATATTTCTGTCAACCTATGTGAACAGAAATACAGAGCTGGAAGAATGAATATACTTCGAATTATTCAATCCCGAAACGGAAAATCGTTCAGAAATAATCCCTATCCCCATCGTATGGTAATGGCGTTTCGGATCATGACTACTGATGGTCTTGTTAGCAATTGGCATATTCCAATATTTCTGTCAACCTCTGTGAACAGAAATACAGATCTGGAAGAATGAATATACTTCGAATTAATCCCGGAACGGAAAATCGTTCAGAAATGGTCCCTATCCCCATCGTATGGTAATGGCGTTTCGGATCATGATTACTGATAGTCTTGTTAAGCAATTGGCATATACCAAGTTTCTGTCAACCTCTGTGAACAGAAATACAGAGCTGGGAGAATGAATATACTTCGAATTATTCAATCCCGAAACGGAAAATCGTTCAGAAAGGATCCCTATCCTCATCGTATGGTAATGGCGTTTCGGATCATGATTGCTGATGGTCTTGGTAGCAATTGGCATATTCCAATATTTCTGTCAACCTCTGTGAACAGAAATACAGAGCTGGAAGTATGAATATACTTCGAATTAATCCCGGAACGGAAAATCGTTCAGAAATGATCCCTATCCCTATCGTATGGTAATGGCGTTTCGGATCATGATTACTGATGGTCTTGTTAAGCAATTGGCATATTCCAATATTTCTGTCAACCTCTGTGAACAGACATACAGATCTGGAAGAATGAATCTACTTCGAATTACTCAATCCCAGAACGGAAAATCGTTCAGAAATAATCCCTATCCCCATCGTATGGTAATGGCATTTCGGATCATGATTACTGGTGGTCTTGTTAAGCCATTGGCATATGTCAATATTTCTGTCAACCTCTGTGAACAGAAATACAGAGCTGGAAATATGAATATACTTCGAATTATTCAATCCCGAAACGGAAAATCGTTCAGAAATGATGCCTATCCCCATCGTATGGTAATGGCGTTTCGGATCATGATTACTGATGGTCTTGTTAAGCAATTGGCATATGCCAATATTTCTGTCAACCTCTGTGAACAGAAATACAGATCTGGAAGTATGAATATACTTCGAATTAATCCCGGAACGGAAAATCGTTCAGAAATGGTCCCTATCCCCATCGTATGGTAATGACGTTTCGGATCATGATTACTGATGGTCTTGTTAAGCAATTGGCATATTCCAATATTGCTGTCAACCTCTGTGAACAGAAATACAGAGCTGGAAGTATGAATATACTTCGAATTAATCCCGGAACGGAAAATCGTTCAGAAATGATCCCTATCCCCATCGTATGGTAATGGCGTTTCTGATCATGATTACTGATGGTCTTGTTAAGCAATTGGCATATGCCAATATTTCTGTCAAAGTGTCAACCTCTGTGAACAGACATACAGATCTGGAAGTATGAATATACTTCGAATTATTCCCGAAACGGAAAATCGTACAGAAATGATCCCTATCCCCATCGTATGGTAATAGCGTTTCGGATCATGATTACTGATGGTCTTGTTAAGCAATTGGCATATGCCAATATTTCTGTCAACCTCTGTGAACAGAAATACAGATCTGGAAGTATGAATATACTTCGAATTATTCCCGGAACGGAAAATCGTTCAGAAATGATCCCTATCCCCATCGTATGGTAATGGCGTTTCGGATCATGATTACTGATGGTCTTATTAAGCAATTGGCATATGCCAATATTTCTGTCAACATCTGTGAACAGAAATACAGAGCTGGAAGTATGAATATACTTCGAATTAATCCCGAAACGGAAAATCGTTCAGAAATAATCCGTATCCCCATCGTATGTTAATGGCGTTTCGGATCATGATTACTGATGGTCTTGTTAAGCAATTGGCATATTCCAATATTTCTGTCAACCTCTGTGAACAGAAATACAGAGCTGGAAGAATGAATATACTTCGAATAAATCGTTCAGAAATTATCCCTATCCTCATCGTATGGTAATGACGTTTCGGATCATGATTACTGATGGTCTTGTTAAGCAATTGGCATATGCCAATATTTCTGTCAACCTCTGTGAATAGACATACAGAGCTGGAAGTATGAATATACTTCGAATTATTCCCGAAACGGAAAATCGTTCAGAAATAATCCCTATCCCCATCGTATGGTAATGGCATTTCGGATCATGATTACTGATGGTCTTGTTAAGCAATTGGCATATTCCAATATTTCTGTCAACCTCTGTGAACAGAAATACAGAGCTGGAAGTATGAATATACTTCGAATTAATCCCGAAACGGAAAATCGTTCAGAAATAATCCCTATCCTCATCGTATGGTAATGGCGTTTCGGATCATGATTACTGATAGTCTTGTTAAGCAATTGGCATATACCAAGTTTCTGTCAACCTCTGTGAACAGAAATACAGAGCTGGGAGAATGAATATACTTCGAATTATTCAATCCCGAAACGGAAAATCGTTCAGAAAGGATCCCTATCCTCATCGTATGGTAATGGCGTTTCGGATCATGATTGCTGATGGTCTTGGTAGCAATTGGCATATTCCAATATTTCTGTCAACCTCTGTGAACAGAAATACAGAGCTGGAAGTATGAATATACTTCGAATTAATCCCGGAACGGAAAATCGTTCAGAAATGATCCCTATCCCCATCGTATGGTAATGGCGTTTCGGATCATGATTACTGATGGTCTTGTTAAGCAATTGGCATAGGCCAATATTTCTGTCAACCTCTGTGAACAGAAATACAGAGCTTGAAGTATGAATATACTTCGAATTAATCCCGAAACGGAAAATCGTTCAGAAATAATCCCTATCCCCATCGTATGGTAATAGCGTTTCGGATCATGATTACTGATGGTCTTGTTAAGCAATTGGCATATGCCAATATTTCTGTCAACCTCTGTGAACAGAAATACAGATCTGGAAGTATGAATATACTTCGAATTATTCCCGGAACGGAAAATCGTTCAGAAATGATCCCTATCCCCATCGTATGGTAATGGCGTTTCGGATCATGATTACTGATGGTCTTATTAAGCAATTGGCATATGCCAATATTTCTGTCAACATCTGTGAACAGAAATACAGAGCTGGAAGTATGAATATACTTCGAATTAATCCCGGAACGGAAAATCGTTCAGAAATAATCCGTATCCCCATCGTATGTTAATGGCGTTTCGGATCATGATTACTGATGGTCTTGTTAAGCAATTGGCATATTCCAATATTTCTGTCAACCTCTGTGAACAGAAATACAGATCTGGAAGAATGAATATACTTCGAATAAATCGTTCAGAAATTATCCCTATCCTCATCGTATGGTAATGACGTTTCGGATCATGATTACTGATGGTCTTGTTAAGCAATTGGCATATGCCAATATTTCTGTCAACCTCTGTGAATAGACAAACAGAGCTGGAAGTATGAATATACTTCGAATTATTCCCGAAACGGAAAATCGTTCAGAAATAATCCCTATCCCCATCGTATGGTAATGGCATTTCGGATCATGATTACTGATGGTCTTATTAAGCAATTGGCATATGCCAATATTTCTGTCAACCTCTGTGAACAGAAATACAGAGCTGGAAGTATGAATATACTTCGAATTAATCCCGGAACGGAAAATCGTTCAGAAATGATCCCTATCCCCATCGTATGGTAATGGCGTTTCGGATCATGATTACTGATGGTCTTGTTAAGCAATTGGCATATTCCAATATTTCTGTCAACCTCTGTGAACAGAAATACAGAGCTGGAAGTATGAATATACTTCGAATTAATCCCGAAACGGAAAATCGTTCAGAAATAATCCCTATCCCCATCGTATGGTAATGGCGTTTCGGATCATGATTACTGATGGTCTTGTTAAGCAATTGGCATATACCAATATTTCTGTCAACCTCTGTGAACAGAAATACAGAGCTGGAAGTATGAATATACTTCGAATTAATCCCGAAACGGAAAATCGTTCAGAAAGGATCCCTATCCCCATCGTATGGTAATGGCGTTTCGGATCATGATTACTGATGGTCTTGTTAAGCAATTGGCATATTCCAATATTTCTGTCAACCTCTGTGAACAGAAATACAGATCTGGAAGAATGAATATACTTCGAATAAATCGTTCAGAAATTATCCCTATCCCCATCGTATGGTAATGGCGTTTCGGATCATGATTACTGATGGTCTTGTTAAGCAATTGGCATATTCCAATATTTCTGTCAACCTCTGTGAACAGAAATACAGATCTGGAAGAATGAATATACTTCGAATAAATCGTTCAGAAATTATCCCTATCCCCATCGTATGGTAATGGCGTTTCGGATCATGATTACTGATGGTCTTGTTAAGCAATTGGCATATTCCAATATTTGTGTCAACCTCTGTGAACAGACATACAGAGCTGGAAGTATGAATATACTTCGAATTAATCCCGGAACGGAAAATCGTTCAGAAATAATCCCTATCCCCATCGTATGGTAATGGCGTTTCGGATCATGATTACTGATGGTCTTGTTAAGCAATTGGCATATTCCAATATTTCTGTCAACCTCTGTGAACAGAAATACAGATCTGGAAGAATGAATATACTTCGAATAAATCGTTCAGAAATTATCCCTATCCCCATCGTATGGTAATGGCGTTTCGGATCATGATTACTGATGGTCTTGTTAAGCAATTGGCATATGCCAATATTTCTGTCAACCTCTGTGAACAGAAATACAGAGCTGAAAGTATGAATATACTTCGAATTATTCAACCCCGAAACGGAAAATCGTTCAGAAATAATCCCTATCCCCATCGTATGGTAATGGCATTTCGGATCATGATTACTGATGGTCTTATTAAGCAATTGGCATATGCCAATATTTCTGTCAACCTCTGTGAACAGAAATACAGAGCTTGAAGTATGAATATACTTCGAATTAATCCCGGAACGGAAAATCGTTCAGAAATGATCCCTATCCCCATCGTATGGTAATGGCGTTTCGGATCATGATTACTGATGGTCTTGTTAAGCAATTGGCATATTCCAATATTTCTGTCAACCTCTGTGAACAGAAATACAGATCTGGAAGAATGAATATACTTCGAATAAATCGTTCAGAAATTATCCCTATCCCCATCGTATGGTAATGGCGTTTCGGATCATGATTACTGATGGTCTTGTTAAGCAATTGGCATATGCCAATATTTCTGTCAACCTCTGTGAACAGAAATACAGAGCTGAAAGTATGAATATACTTCGAATTAATCCCGAAACGGATATCAGAAATAATCCCTATCCCCATCGTATGGTAATGGCGTTTCGGATCATGATTACTGATGGTCTTGTTAAGCAATTGGCATATTCCAATATTTGTGTCAACCTCTGTGAACAGACATACAGAGCTGGAAGTATGAATATACTTCGAATTAATCCCGGAACGGAAAATCGTTCAGAAATAATCCCTATCCCCATCGTATGGTAATGGCGTTTCGGATCATGATTACTGATGGTCTTGTTAAGCAATTGGCATATTCCAATATTTCTGTCAACCTCTGTGAACAGAAATACAGAGCTGAAAGTATGAATATACTTCGAATTAATCCCGGAACGGAAAATCGTTCAGAAATGATCCCTATCCCCATCGTATGGTAATGGCGTTTCGGATCATGATTACTGATGGTCTTGTTAAGCAATTGGCATATGCCAATATTTCTGTCAACCTCTGTGAACAGAAATACAGAGCTGAAAGTATGAATATACTTCGAATTAATCCCGAAACGGAAAATCGTTCAGAAATAATCCCTATCCCCATCGTATGGTAATAGCGTTTCGGATCATGATTACTGATGGTCTTGTTAAGCAATTGGCATATTCCAATATTTCTGTCAACCTCTGTGAACAGAAATACAGAGCTGGAAGTATGAATATACTTCAAATTAATCCCGAAACGGAAAATCGTTCAGAAATAATCCTTATCCCCATCGTATGGTAATGGCGTTTCGGAAAATACAATCCATCCCGAAAAAAAAAATTTTTCGGGATGAATTGTATTTTAAGGTTTGTTATGTGTAATTTTTCGTGCTGAGTATATATATTTGATTTAGCTAACACACATAATTTTTTTTTAAATTTTCGGGATGGTTTTCGGGCTAACTTCACATACGTGCCCCTATCGGGATTCGAACCCGGTACCTCTCGCTGCAACTGCCGCAGCTTTAACCACTGCGCCACCTGGGCTGTTATATAAACGTTTTAATACACTGTGTTTGGTATTAAGTTTATAGTATAAATTAGTTTAGTATTTGTTTAAACTTGAGAATGTGGTTACATCCGAAACGTCGTAGTTTTTAAATAAATAACTAAAAATATCACTTAAGCATAGTACAGAAACAACAATTTCTTTATTTTATTTTAATTAATTATCTGTTGTTTGACTTTCTGTAAGTCTCACTCAGCCCCAATAAAATTTGAGCCAATGTCAATTAAGTCGGGCTACCACTGGTCGATTTTAAATTCTGCGGATTTAACTAGAGGATGAGGTTACAGACTAACGGTCGGGAATGCCTTGACATAATGTCTTGTTATGTCCCATTGCAAGTTTTTGATCAAAACAAAGTTTGGATGAAAGACGAAACACTTGGAGTCAGTTGATTGTATCGAATACATAACTGTTTCATAGTTTCTATATAGTTGTCCATTAAATTAATGTACCTGGACAAGGAAGAAGCTTTACCAGATAATGTTGCGATATATTTACCCCTTCGTATAACGATATTTGTTGGAAGTACATCCCTTCTAGTGAAGGAGTACATCCCTTCTATTATACATTCTACATTATTTTTCATGTCATCTTTAAACGCGTAATGAATCACGTTTTAGTACAAGTAAATGATATCATAAATGACAGGGTTGTTTACAATATTTTATACTATGCAATATGTTTTGGGGCACAAGATTCTCCCAGCGCTCATCGAGGATGTCCGGCTATAGGTTCGATTTTCGTAGAACCATCTACGCATTGCATAGCTTCATGGCAGCCTTTAGTACTGACATGGAAGATTTAAGTACTGACATGGAAGACCATCAGTTATCATGATCCGAAACGCCATTACCATACGATGGGGATAGGGATTATTTCTGAACGATTTTCCGTTTCGGGATTGAATAATTCGAAGTATATTCATACTTCCAGCTCTGTATTTCTGTTCACAGAGGTTGACAGAAATATTGGCATATGCCAATTGTTTAACAAGACCATCAGTAATCATGATCCGAAGCGCCATTACCATACGATGGGGATAGGGATTATTTCTGAACGATTTTCCGTTCCGGGACTAATTCGAAGTATATTCATACTTTCATCTATGTATGTCTGTTCACAGAGGTTGACAGAAAGATTGGCATATGCCAATTGTTTAACAAGACCATCAGTAATCATGATCCGAAACGCCATTACCATACGATGGAGATAGGGATTATTTCTGAACGATTTTCCGTTTCGGGATTAATTCGAAGTATATTCATACTTCCAGCTCTGTATTTCTGTTCACAGAGGTTGACAGAAATATTGGAATATGTCAATTGCTTAACAAGACCATCAGTAATCATGATCCGAAACGCCATTACCATACGATGGGGATAGGGATTATTTCTGAACGATTTTCCGTTTTGGGAATAATTCGAAGTATATTCATACTTCAAGCTCTGTATTTCTGTTCACAGAGGTTGACAGAAATATTGGAATATGCCAATTGCTTAACAAGACCATCAGTAATCATGATCCGAAACGCCATTACCATACGATGGGGATAGGGATCATTTCTGAACGATTTTCCGTTCCGGGATTAATTCGAAGTATATTCATACTTCAAGCTCTGTATTTCTGTTCACAGAGGTTGACAGAAATATTGGCATATGCCAATTGCTTAATAAGACCATCAGTAATCATGATCCGAAATGCCATTACCATACGATGGGGATAGGGATTATTTCTGAACGATTTTCCGTTTCGGGAATAATTCGAAGTATATTCATACTTCCAGCTCTGTATGTCTGTTCACAGAGGTTGACAGAAATATTGGAATATGCCAATTGCTTAACAAGACCATCAGTAATCATGATCCGAAACGCCATTACCATACGATGGGGATAGGGATTATTTCTGAAAGATTTTCCATTCCGGGATTAATTCGAAGTATATTCATACTTCCAGCTCTGTATTTCTGTTCACAGAGGTTGACAGAAATATTGGAATATGCCAATTGCTTAACAAGACCATCAATAATCATGATCCGAAACGCCATTACCATACGATGGGGATAGGGATTATTTCTGAACGATTTTCCGTTCCGGGATTAATTCGAAGTATATTCATACTTTCAGCTCTGTATTTCTGTTCACAGAGGTTGACAGAAATATTGGAATATGCCAATTTCTTAACAAGACCATCAGTAATCATGATCCGAAACGCCATTACCATACGATGGGGATAGGGATTATTTCTGAACGATTTTCCGTTTCGGGATTGAATAATTCGAAGTATATTCATACTTCCAGCTCTGTATTTCTGTTTACAGAGGTTGACAGAAATATTGGAATATGCCAATTGCTTAACAAGACCATCAGTAATCATGATCCGAAACGCCATTACCATACGATGGGGATAGGGATTATTTCTGAACGATTTTCCGTTTCGGGATTGAATAATTCGAAGTATATTCATACTTCCAGCTCTGTATTTCTGTTTACAGAGGTTGACAGACATATTGGCATATGCCAATTGCTTAAAAAGACTATCAGTAATCATGATCCGAAACGCCATTACCATACGATGGGGATAGGGATTATTTCTGAACGATTTTCCGTTTCGGGATTGAATAATTCGAAGTATATTCATACTTCCAGCTCTGTATTTCTGTTTACAGAGGTTGACAGAAATATTGGCATATGCCAATTGCTTAACAAGACTATCAGTAATCATGATCCGAAACGCCATTACCATACGATGGGGATAGGGATTATTTCTGAACGATTTTCCGTTTCGGGATTGAATAATTCGAAGTATATTCATACTTCCAGCTCTGTATTTCTGTTTACAGAGGTTGACAGAAATATTGGCATATGCCAATTGCTTAACAAGACTATCAGTAATCATGATCCGAAACGCCATTACCATACGATGGGGATAGGGATTATTTCTGAACGATTTTCAGTTCCGGGATTAATTCGAAATATATTCATACTTTCAGCTCTGTATTTCTGTTCACAGAGGTTGACAGAAATATTGGAATATGCCAATTGCTTAACAAGGCCATCAGTAATCATGATCCGAAACGCCATTACAATAGGAGGGGGATAGAGATTATTTCTGAACGATTTTCCGTTCCGGGATTAATTCGAAGTATATTCATACTTTCAGCTCTGTATTTCTGTTCACAGAGGTTGACAGAAATATTGGAATATGCCAATTGCTTAACAAGACCATCAGTAATCATGATCCGAAACGCCATTACCATACGATGGGGATAGGGATTATTTCTGAACGATTTTCCGTTTCGGGATTGAATAATTCGAAGTATATTCATACTTCCAGCTCTGTATTTCTGTTCACAGAGGTTGACAGAAATATTGGAATATGCCAATTGCTTAACAAGACCATCAGTAATCATGATCCGAAACGCCATTACCATACGATGGGGATAGGGATTATTTCTGAACGATTTTCCGTTCCGGGATTAGTTCGAAGTATATTCATACTTTCAGCTCTGTATTTCTGTTCACAGAGGTTGACAGACATATTGGAATATGCCAATTGCTTAACAAGACCATCAGTAATCATGATCCGAAACGCCATTACCATACGATGGGGATAGGGATTATTTCTGAACGATTTTCCGTTCCGGGATTAGTTCGAAGTATATTCATACTTTCAGCTCTGTATTTCTGTTCACAGAGGTTGACAGAAATATTGGAATATGCCAATTGCTTAACAAGACCATCAGTAATCATGATCCGAAACGCCATTACCATACGATGGGGATAGGGATTATTTCTGAACGATTTTCCGTTCCGGGATTAGTTCGAAGTATATTCATACTTTCAGCTCTGTATTTCTGTTCACAGAGGTTGACAGACATATTGGAATATGCCAATTGCTTAACAAGACCATCAGTAATCATGATCCGAAACGCCATTACCATACGATTGGGATAGGGATTATTTCTGAACGATTTTCCGTTCCGGGATTAATTCGAAGTATATTCATTCTGTCAGCTGTGTATGTCTGTTCACAGAGGTTGACAGAAATATTGGTATGTGCCAATTGCTTAACAAGACCATCAGTAATCATGATCCGAAACGCCATTACCATACGATGGGGATAGGGATTATTTCTGAACGATTTTCCGTTTCGGGATTAATTCGAAGTATATTCATACTTTCAGCTCTGTATTTCTGTTCACAGAGGTTGACAGAAATATTGGAATATGCCAATTGCTTAACAAGACCATCAGTAATCATGATCCGAAACGCCATTACCATACGATGGGGATAGGGATTATTTCTGAACGATTTTCCGTTTCGGGATTGAATAATTCGAAGTATATTCATACTTCCAGCTCTGTATTTCTGTTCACAGAGGTTGACAGAAATATTGGAATATGCCAATTGCTTAACAAGACCATCAGTAATCATGATCCGAAACGCCATTACCATACGATGGGGATAGGGATTATTTCTGAACGATTTTCCGTTCCGGGATTAGTTCGAAGTATATTCATACTTTCAGCTCTGTATTTCTGTTCACAGAGGTTGACAGACATATTGGAATATGCCAATTGCTTAACAAGACCATCAGTAATCATGATCCGAAACGCCATTACCATACGATGGGGATAGGCAACATTTCTGAACGATTTTCCGTTCCGGGATTAATTCGAAGTATATTCATACTTTCAGCTCTGTATTTCTGTTCACAGAAGTTGACAGAAATATTGACATATGCTAATTGCTTAACAAGACTATCAGTAATCATGATCCGAAACGCCATTACCATACGATGGGGATAGGGATTATTTATGAACGATTTTCCGTTTCGGGATTAATTCGAAGTATATTCATACTTTCAGCTGTGTATGTCTGTTCACAGAGGTTGACAGAAATATTGGCATATGCCAATTGCTTAACAAGACTATCAGTAATCATGATCCGAAACGCCATTACCATACGATGGGGATAGGGATTATTTCTGAACGATTTTCTGTTCCGGGATTAATTCGAAGTATATTCATACTTCCAGCTCTGTATTTCTGTTTACAGAGGTTGACAGAAATATTGGCATATGCCAATTGCTTAACAAGACCATCAGTAATCATGATCCGAAACGCCATTACCATACGATGGGGATAGGGATCATTTCTGAACGATTTTCCGTTTCGGGATTAATTCGAAGTATATTCATACTTCCAGCTCTGTATTTCTGTTCACAGAGGTTGACAGAAATATTGGAATATGCCAATTGCTTAACAAGACCATCAGTAATCATGATCCGAAACGCCATTACCATACGATGGGGATAGGGATTATTTCTGAATGATTTTCCGTTGCGGGATTAATTCGAAGTATATTCATACTTCCCGCTCTGTATTTCTGTTCACAGAGGTTGACAGAAATATTGGAATATGCCAATTGCTTAACAAGACCATCAGTAATCATGATCCGAAACGCCATTACCATACGATAGGGATAGGGATTATTTCTGAACGATTTTCCGTTTCGGGATTGAATAATTCGAAGTATATTCATACTTTCAGCTCTGTATTTCTGTTCACAGAGGTTGACAGAAATATTGGAATATGCCAATTGCTTAACAAGGCCATCAGTAATCATGATCCGAAACGCCATTACCATACGATGGGGATAGGCATCATTTCTGAACGATTTTCCGTTCCGGGATTAATTCGAAGTATATTCATACTTCCAGCTCTGTATTTCTGTTCACCGAGGTCGACAAAAATATTGGCATATGCCAATTGCTTAACAAGACCATCAGTAATCTTGATCCGAAACGTCATTACCATACGATGAGGATAGGGATCATTTCTGAACAATTTTCCGTTTCGGGATTGAATAATTCGAAGTATATTCATACTTCCAGCTCTGTATTTCTGTTCACAGAGGTTGACAGAAATATTGGAATATGCCAATTGCTTGACAAGACCATCAGTAATCATGATCCGAAACGCCATTACCATACGATGGGGATAGGGATTATTTTTGAACGATTTTCCGTTCCGGGATTAATTCGAAGTATATTCATACTTCCAGCTCTGTATTTCTGTTCACAGAGGTTGACAGAAATATTGGAATATGCCAATTGCTTAACAAGACCATCAGTAATCATGAACCGAAACGTCATTACCATACGATGGGGATAGGGATTATTTCTGAACGATTTTCCGTTTCGGGATTAATTCGAAGTATATTCATACTTTCAGCTCTGTATTTCTGTTCACAGAGGTTGACAGAAATATTGGAATATGCCAATTGCTTAACAAGACCATCAGTACTCATGATCCGAAACGCCATTACCATACGATGGGGATAGGGATTATTTCTGAACGATTTTCCGTTTCGGGATTAATTCGAAGTATATTCATACTTCCAGCTCTGTATTTCTGTTCACAGAGGTTGACAGAAATATTGGAATATGCCAATTGCTTAACAAGACCATCAGTAATCATGAACCGAAACGCCATTACCATACGATGGGGATAGGGATTATTTCTGAACGATTTTCCGTTTCGGGATTAATTCGAAGTATATTCATACTTCCAGCTCTGTATTTCTGTTCACAGAGGTTGACAGAAATATTGGAATATGCCAATTGCTTAACAAGACCATCAGTAATCATGATCCGAAACGCCATTACCATACGATAGGGATAGGGATTATTTCTGAACGATTTTCCGTTTCGGGATTGAATAATTCGAAGTATATTCATACTTCCAGCTCTGTATTTCTGTTCACAGAGGTTGACAGAAATATTGGAATATGCCAATTGTTTAACAAGACCATCAGTAATCATGATCCGAAACGCCATTACCATTAAATGGTGAATGGAGTTTCGGATTATAATTCGAAGTATATTCATACTTCCAGATCTGTATTTCTGTTCACAGAGGTTCACAGAAATATTGGAATATGCCAATTGCTTAACAAGACCATCAGTAATCATGATCCGAAACGCCATTACCATACGATGGGGATAGGGATTATTTCTGAACGATTTTCCGTTTCGGGATTGAATAATTCGAAGTATATTCATACTTCCAGCTCTGTATTTCTGTTCACAGAGGTTGACAGAAATATTGGAATATGCCAATTGCTTAACAAGACCATCAGTAATCATGATCCGAAACGCCATTACCATACGATAGAGATAGGGATTATTTCTGAACGATTTTCCGTTTCGGGATTGAATAATTCGAAGTATATTCATACTTCCAGCTCTGTATTTCTGTTCACAGAGGTTGACAGAAATATTGGAATATGCCAATTGCTTAACAAGACCATCAGTAATCATGATCCGAAACGCCATTACCATACGATAGGGATAGGAATCCTTTCTGAACGATTTTCCGTTTCGGGATTGAATAGTTCGAAGTATATTCATACTTCCATCTCTGTATTTCTGTTCACAGAGGATGACAGAAATATTGGAATATGCCAATTGCCTAACAAGACCATCAGTAATCATGATCCGAAACGCCATTACCATACGATGGGAAAAAGTATCATTTCTGAACGATTTTCCGTTCCGGGATTAATTCGAAGTATATTCATACTTCCAGCTCTGTATTTCTGTTCACAGAGGTCGACAAAAAAAATGGCATATGCCAATTGCTTAACAAGACCATCAGTAATCATGATCCGAAACGCCATTACCATACGATGGGGATAGGGATTATTTCTGAACAATTTTCCGTTTCGGGATTGAATAATTCGAAGTATATTCATACTTCCAGCTCTGTATTTCTGTTCACAGAGGTTGACAGAAATATTGGAATATGCCAATTGCTTAACAAGACCATCAGTAATCATGATCCGAAACGCCATTACCATACGATAGAGATAGGGATTATTTCTGAACGATTTTCCGTTTCGGGATTGAATAATTCGAAGTATATTCATACTTCCAGCTCTGTATTTCTGTTCACAGAGGTTGACAGAAATATTGGAATATGCCAATTGCTTAACAAGACCATCAGGAATCATGATCCGAAACGCCATTACCATACGATGGGAAAAAGGATTATTTCTGAACGATTTTCCGTTCCGGGATTAATTCGAAGTATATTCATACTTCCAGCTCTGTATTTCTGTTTACAGAGGTTGACAGAAATATTGGAATATGCCAATTGCTTAACAAGACCATCAGTAATCATGATCCGAAACGCCACTACCATACGATGGGGATAGGGATCCTTTCTGAACGATTTTCCGTTTCGGGATTAATTCGAAGTATATTCATACTTTCAGCTCTGTATTTCTGTTCACAGAGGTTGACAGAAATATTGGAATATGCCAATTGCTTAACAAGACCATCAGTAATCATGATCCGAAACGCCATTACCATACGATGGGGATAGGGATCATTTATGAACGATTTTCCGTTTCGGGGTTGAATAATTCGAAGTATATTCATACTTCCATCTCTGTATTTCTGTTCACAGAGGTTGACAGAAATATTGGAATATGCCAATTGCCTAACAAGACCATCAGTAATCATGATCCGAAACGCCATTACCATACGATGGGAAAAAGGATCATTTCTGAACGATTTTCCGTTCCGGGATTAATTCGAAGTATATTCATACTTCCAGCTCTGTATTTCTGTTCACAGAGGTCGACAAAAAAAATGGCATATGCCAATTGCTTAACAAGACCATCAGTAATCATGATCCGAAACGTCATTACCATACGATGGGGATAGGGATTATTTCTGAACAATTTTCCGTTTCGGGATTGAATAATTCGAAGTATATTCATACTTCCAGCTCTGTATTTCTGTTTACAGAGGTTGACAGAAATATTGGAATATGCCAATTGCTTAACAAGACCATCAGTAATCATGATCCGAAACATCATTACCATACGATGGGGATAGGGATTATTTCTGAACGATTTTCCGTTCCGGGATTAATTCGAAGTATATTCATACTTTCAGCTCTGTATTTCTGTTCAAAGAGGTTGACAGAAATATTGGTATATGCCAATTGCTTAACAAGACCATCAGTAATCATGATCCGAAACGCCATTACCATACGATGGGGATAGGGATCATTTATGAACGATTTTCCGTTCCGGGATTAATTCGAAGTATATTCATACTTCCAGCTCTGTATTTCTGTTTACAGAGGTCGACAAAAATATTGGCATATGCCAATTGCTTAACAAGACCATCAGTAATCTTGATCCGAAACGCCATTACCATACGATGGGGCAAGGGATTATTTCTGAACGATTTTCCGTTTCGGGATTAATTCGAAGTATATTCATACTTCCAGCTCTGTATTTCTGTTCACAGAGGTTGACAGAAATATTGGTATATGCCAATTGCTTGACAAGACCATCAGTAATCATGATCCGAAACACCATTACCATACGATGGGGATAGGGATTATTTCTGAACGATTTTCCGTTCCGGGATTAATTCGAAGTATATTCATACTTCCAGCTCTGTATTTCTGTTCACAGAGGTTGACAGAAATATTGGCATATGCCAATTGCTTAATAAGACCATCAGTAATCATGATTCGAAACGCTATTACCATACGATGGGGATAGGGATTATTTCTGAACGATTTTCCGTTTCGGGATTAATTCGAAGTATATTCATACTTCCAGCTCTGTATTTCTGTTCACAGAGGTTGACAGAAATATTGGAATATGCCAATTGCTTAACAAGACCATCAGTAATCATGATCCGAAACGCCATTACCATACGATGGGGATAGGGATTATTTCTGAACGATTTTCCGTTCCGGGATTAATTCGAAGTATATTCATACTTTCAGCTCTGTATTTCTGTTCAAAGAGGTTGACAGAAATATTGGTATATGCCAATTGCTTAACAAGACCATCAGTAATCATGATCCGAAACGCCATTATACGATGGGGATAGGGATCATTTATGAACGATTTTCCGTTTCGGGGTTGAATAATTCGAAGTATATTCATACTTCCAGCTTTGTATTTCTGTTCACAGAGGTTGACAGAAATATTGGAATATGCCAATTGCTTAACAAGACCATCAGTAATCATGATCCGAAACGCCATTACCATACGATGGGGATAGGGATTATTTCTGAACGATTTTCCGTTCCGGGATTAATTCGAAGTATATTCATACTTCCAGCTCTGTATTTCTGTTCACAGAGGTTGACAGAAATATGGGAATATGCCAATTGCTTAACAAGACCATCAGTAATCATGATCCGAAACGCCATTACCATACGATGGGGATAGGGATTATTTCTGAACGATTTTCCGTTCCGGGATTAATTCGAAGTATATTCATACTTTCAGCTCTGTATTTCTGTTCACAGAGGTTGACAGAAATATTGGAATATGCCAATTGCTTAACAAGACCATCAGTAATCATGATCCGAAACGCCATTACCATACGATGGGGATAGGGATCATTTCTGAACGATTTTCCGTTCCGGGATTAATTCGAAGTATATTCATACTTTCAGCTCTGTATTTCTGTTCACAGAGGTCGACAGAAATATTGGCATATGCCAATTGCTTAACAAGACCATCAGTAATCATGATCCGAAACGCCATTACCATACGATGGGGATAGGGATTATTTCTGAACGATTTTCCGTTTCGGGATTAATTCGAAGTATATTCATACTTCCAGCTCTGTATTTCTGTTCACAGAGGTTGACAGAAATATTGGTATATGCCAATTGCTTAACAAGACCATCAGTAATCATGATCCGAAACGCCATTACCATTCGATGGTGAATGGAGTTTCGGATTAAAATTCGAAGTATATTCATTCTTCCAGCTCTGTATTTCTGTTCACAGAGGTTCACAGAAATATTGGAATATGCCAATTGCTTAACAAGACCATCAGTAATCATGATCCGAAACGCCATTACCATACGATGGGGATAGGGATTATTTCTGAACGATTTTCCGTTCCGGGATTAATTCAAAGTATATTCATACTTCCAGCTCTGTATTTCTGTTCACAGAGGTTGACAGAAATATTGGAATATACCAATTGCTTAACAAGACCATCAGTAATCATGATCCGAAACGCCATTACCATACGATGGGGATAGGGATCATTTCTGAACGATTTTCCGTTCCGGGATTAATTCGAAGTATATTCATACTTCCAGCTCTGTATTTCTGTTCACAGAGGTCGACAAAGATATTGGCATATGCCAATTGTTTAACAAGACCATCAGTAATCTTGATCCGAAACGCCATTACCATACGATGGGGATAGGGATTATTTCTGAACGATTTTCCGTTTCGGGATTAATTCGAAGTATATTCATACTTCCAGCTCTGTATTTCTGTTCACAGAGGTTGACAGAAATATTGGTATATGCCAATTGCTTAACAAGACCATCAGTAATCATGATCCGAAACGCCATTACCATTCGATGGTGAATGGAGTATCGGATTAAAATTCGAAGTATATTCATTCTTCCAGATCTGTATTTCTGTTCACAGAGGTTCACAGAAATATTGGAATATGCCAATTGCTTAACAAGACCATCAGTAATCATGATCCAAAACGCCGTTATCATACGATGGGGATAGGAATTATTTCTGAACGATTTTCCGTTCCGGGATTAATTCGAAGTATATTCATACTTCCAGCTCTGTATTTCTGTTCACAGAGGTTGACAGAAATATTGGTATATGCCAATTGCTTAACAAGACCATCAGTAATCATGATCCGAAACGCCATTACCATACGATGGGGATAGGGATTATTTCTGAACGATTTTCCGTTTCGGGATTGAATAATTCGAAGTATATTCATACTTCCAGCTCTGTATTTCTGTTCACAGAGGTTGACAGAAATATTGGTATATGCCAATTGCTTAACAAGACCATCAGTAATCATGATCCGAAACGCCATTACCATACGATAGAGATAGGGATTATTTCTGAACGATTTTCCGTTTCGGGATTGAATAATTCGAAGTATATTCATACTTCCAGCTCTGTATTTCTGTTCACAGAGGTTGACAGAAATATTGGTATATGCCAATTGCTTAACAAGACCATCAGTAATCATGATCCGAAACGCCATTACCATACGATGGGGATAGGAATCCTTTCTGAACGATTTTCCGTTTCGGGATTGAATAATTCGAAGTATATTCATACTTCCAGCTCTGTATTTCTGTTCACAGAGGTTGACAGAAATATTGGAATATGCCAATTGCTTAACAAGACCATCAGTAATGATGATCCGAAACATCATTACCATACGATGGGGATAGGGATTATTTATGAACGATTTTCCGTTTCGGGATTAATTCGAAGTATATTCATACTTCCAGCTCTGTATTTCTGTTCACAGAGGTTGACAGAAATATGGGAATATGCCAATTGCTTAACAAGACCATCAGGAATCATGATCCGAAACGCCATTACCATACGATGGGAAAAAGGTTTATTTCTGAACGATTTTCCGTTCCGGGATTAATTCGAAGTATATTCATACTTCCAGCTCTGTATTTCTGTTCACAGAGGTTGACAGAAATATTGGTATATGCCAATTGCTTAACAAGACCATCAGTAATCATGATCCGAAACGCCATTACCATACGATGGGGATAGGAATCCTTTCTGAACGATTTTCCGTTTCGGGATTGAATAATTCGAAGTATATTCATACTTCCAGCTCTGTATTTCTGTTCACAGAGGTTGACAGAAATATTGGTATATGCCAATTGCTTAACAAGACCATCAGTAATGATGATCCGAAACATCATTACCATACGATGGGGATAGGGATTATTTCTGAACGATTTTCCGTTCCGGGATTAATTCGAAGTATATTCATACTTCCAGCTCTGTATTTCTGTTCACAGAGGTTGACAGAAATATTGGCATATGCCAATTGCTTAACAAGACCATCAGTAATCATGATTCGTAACGCCATTACCATACGATGGGAATAGAGATTATTTCTGAACGATTTTCCGTTTCGGGATTAATTCGAAGTATATTCATACTTTCAGCTCTGTATTTCTGTTCACAGAGGTTGACAGAAATATTGGTATATGCCAATTGCTTAACAAGACCATCAGTAATCATGATCCGAAACGCCATTACCATACGATGGGGATAGGGATTATTTCTGAACGATTTTCCGTTTCGGGATTGAATAATTCGAAGTATATTCATACTTCCAGCTCTGTATTTCTGTTTACAGAGGTTGACAGAAATATTGGAATATGCCAATTGCTTAACAAGACCATCAGTAATCATGATCCGAAACGCCATTACCATACGATGGGAATAGGGATTATTTCTGAACGATTTTCCGTTTCGGGATTGAATAATTCGAAGTATATTCATACTTCCAGCTCTGTATTTCTGTTTACAGAGGTTGACAGAAATATTGGCATATGCCAATTGCTTAAAAAGACTATCAGTAATCATGATCCGAAACGCCATTACCATACGATGGGGATAGGGATTATTTCTGAAAGATTTTCCATTCCGGGATTAATTCGAAGTATATTCATACTTTCAGCTCTGTATTTCTGTTCACAGAGGTTGACAGAAATATTGGAATATGCCAATTGCTTAACAAGACCATCAGTAATCATGATCCGAAACGCCATTACCATACGATGGGGATAGGGATTATTTCTGAACGATTTTCCGTTTCGGGATTGAATAATTCGAAGTATATTCATACTTCCAGCTCTGTATTTCTGTTTACAGAGGTTGACAGAAATATTGGCATATGCCAATTGCTTAACAAGACTATCAGTAATCATGATCCGAAACGCCATTACCATACGATGGGGATAGGGATTATTTCTGAACGATTTTCAGTTCCGGGATTAATTCGAAATATATTCATACTTTCAGCTCTGTATTTCTGTTCACAGAGGTTGACAGAAATATTGGAATATGCCAATTGCTTAACAAGGCCATCAGTAATCATGATCCGAAACGCCATTACAATAGGAGGGGGATAGAGATTATTTCTGAACGATTTTCCGTTCCGGGATTAATTCGAAGTATATTCATACTTTCAGCTCTGTATTTCTGTTCACAGAGGTTGACAGAAATATTGGAACAAGACCATCAGTAATCATGATCCGAAACGCCATTACCATACGATGGGGATAGGGATTATTTCTGAACGATTTTCCGTTCCGGGATTAATTCGAAGTATATTCATTCTGTCAGCTGTGTATGTCTGTTCACAGAGGTTGACAGAAATATTGGTATGTGCCAATTGCTTAACAAGACTATCAGTAATCATGATCCGAAACGCCATTACCATACGATGGGGATAGGGATTATTTCTGAACGATTTTCCGTTTCGGGATTAATTCGAAGTATATTCATACTTTCAGCTCTGTATTTCTGTTCACAGAGGTTGACAGAAATATTGGAATATGCCAATTGCTTAACAAGACCATCAGTAATCATGATCCGAAACGCCATTACCATACGATGGGGATAGGGATTATTTCTGAACGATTTTCCGTTTCGGGATTGAATAATTCGAAGTATA
Organism: Tipula lateralis; assembly: GCA_963932295.1. Classification (NCBI taxonomy): domain Eukaryota; kingdom Metazoa; phylum Arthropoda; class Insecta; order Diptera; family Tipulidae; genus Tipula; species Tipula lateralis. The sequence goes on along the minus strand of OZ010739.1, from coordinate 4,043,784 downwards.
TTCATACTTCCAGCTCTGTATTTCTGTTCACAGAGGTTGACAGAAATATTGGAATATGCCAATTGCTTAACAAGACCATCAGTAATCATGATCCGAAACGCCATTACCATACGATGGGGATAGGGATTATTTCTGAACGATTTTCCGTTCCGGGATTAGTTCGAAGTATATTCATACTTTCAGCTCTGTATTTCTGTTCACAGAGGTTGACAAACATATTGGAATATGCCAATTGCTTAACAAGACCATCAGTAATCATGATCCGAAACGCCATTACCATACGATGGGGATAGGCAACATTTCTGAACGATTTTCCGTTCCGGGATTAATTCGAAGTATATTCATACTTTCAGCTCTGTATTTCTGTTCACAGAAGTTGACAGAAATATTGACATATGCTAATTGCTTAACAAGACTATCAGTAATCATGATCCGAAACGCCATTACCATACGATGGGGATAGGGATTATTTCTGAACGATTTTCCGTTTCGGGATTAATTCGAAGTATATTCATACTTCCAGCTGTGTTTGTCTGTTCACAGAGGTTGACAGAAATATTGGCATATGCCAATTGCTTAACAAGACTATCAGTAATCATGATCCGAAACGCCATTACCATACGATGGGGATAGGGATTATTTCTGAACGATTTTCCGTTCCGGGATTAATTCGAAGTATATTCATACTTCCAGCTCTGTATTTCTGTTTACAGAGGTTGACAGAAATATTGGCATATGCCAATTGCTTAACAAGACCATCAGTAATCATGATCCGAAACGCCATTACCATACGATGAGGATAGGGATTATTTCTGAACGATTTTCCGTTTCGGGATTAATTCGAAGTATATTCATACTTCCAGCTCTGTATTTCTGTTCACAGAGGTTGACAGAAATATTGGAATATGCCAATTGCTTAACAAGACCATCAGTAATCATGATCCGAAACGCCATTACCATACGATGGGGATAGGGATTATTTCTGAATGATTTTCCGTTTCGGGATTAATTCGAAGTATATTCATACTTCCCGCTCTGTATTTCTGTTCACAGAGGTTGACAGAAATATTGGAATATGCCAATTGCTTAACAAGACCATCAGTAATCATGATCCGAAACGCCATTACCATACGATAGGGATAGGGATTATTTCTGAACGATTTTCCGTTTCGGGATTGAATAATTCGAAGTATATTCATACTTTCAGCTCTGTATTTCTGTTCACAGAGGTTGACAGAAATATTGGAATATGCCAATTGCTTAACAAGGCCATCAGTAATCATGATCCGAAACGCCATTACCATACGATGGGGATAGGCATCATTTCTGAACGATTTTCCGTTCCGGGATTAATTCGAAGTATATTCATACTTCCAGCTCTGTATTTCTGTTCACAGAGGTCGACAAAAATATTGGCATATGCCAATTGCTTAACAAGACCATCAGTAATCATGATCCGAAACGCCATTACCATACGATGGGAAAAAGGATTATTTCTGAACGATTTTCTGTTCCGGGATTAATTCGAAGTATATTCATACTTCCAGCTCTGTATTTCTGTTCACAGAGGTTGACAGAAATATTGGCATATGCCAATTGCTTAACAAGACCATCAGTAATCATGATTCGAAACGCCATTACCATACGATGGGGATAGAGATTATTTCTGAACGATTTTCCGTTTCGGGATTAATTCGAAGTATATTCATACTTTCAGCTCTGTATTTCTGTTCACAGAGGTTGACAGAAATATTGGTATATGCCAATTGCTTAACAAGACCATCAGTAATCATGATCCGAAACGCCATTACCATACGATGAGGATAGGGATTATTTCTGAACAATTTTCCGTTTCGGGATTGAATAATTCGAAGTATATTCATACTTCCAGCTCTGTATTTCTGTTCACAGAGGTTGACAGAAATATGGGAATATGCCAATTGCTTAACAAGACCATCAGTAATCATGATCCGAAACGCCATTACCATACGATGGGAAAAAGGATTATTTCTGAACGATTTTCCGTTTCGGGATTAATTCGAAGTATATTCATACTTCCAGCTCTGTATTTCTGTTCACAGAGGTTGACAGAAATATTTGAATATGCCAATTGCTTAACAAGAACATCAGTAATCATGATCCGAAACGCCATTACCATACGATGGGGATAGGGATCCTTTCTGAACGATTTTCCGTTTCGGGATTAATTCGAAGTATATTCATACTTCCAGCTCTGTATTTCTGTTCACAGAGGTTGACAGAAATATTGGTATATGCCAATTGCTTAACAAGACCATCAGTAATCATGATCCGAAACATCATTACCATACGATGAGGATAGGGATTATTTCTGAACGATTTTCCGTTCCGGGATTAATTCGAAGTATATTCATACTTCCAGCTCTGTATTTCTGTTCACAGAGGTTGACAGAAATATTGGCATATGCCAATTGCTTAACAAGACCATCAGTAATCATGATTCGAAACGCCATTACCATACGATGGGGATAGAGATTATTTCTGAACGATTTTCCGTTTCGGGATTAATTCGAAGTATATTCATACTTTCAGCTCTGTATTTCTGTTCATAGAGGTTGACAGAAATATTGGTATATGCCAATTGCTTAACAAGACCATCAGGAATCATGATCCGAAACGCCATTACCATACGATGGGGATAGGGATCATTTATGAACGATTTTCCGTTTCGGGGTTGAATAATTCGAAGTATATTCATACTTCCAGCTTTGTATTTCTGTTCACAGAGGTTGACAGAAATATTGGAATATGCCAATTGCTTAACAAGACCATCAGTAATCATGATCCGAAACGCCATTACCATACGATGGGAAAAAGGATTATTTCTGAACGATTTTCTGTTCCGGGATTAATTCGAAGTATATTCATACTTCCAGCTCTGTATTTCTGTTCACAGAGGTTGACAGAAATATTGGAATATGCCAATTGCTTAACAAGACCATCAGTAATCATGATCCGAAACGCTATTACCATACGATGGGGATAGAGATCCTTTCTGAACGATTTTCCGTTTCGGGATTAATTCGAAGTATATTCATACTTCCAGCTCTGTATTTCTGTTCACAGAGGTTGACAGAAATATTTGAATATGCCAATTGCTTAACAAGACCATCAGTAATCATGATTCGAAACGCCATTACCATACGATGGGGATAGAGATTATTTCTGAACGATTTTCCGTTTCGGGATTAATTCGAAGTATATTCATACTTTCAGCTCTGTATTTCTGTTCACAGAGGTTGACAGAAATATTGGAATATGCCAATTGCTTAACAAGACCATCAGGAATCATGATCCGAAGCGCCATTACCATACGATGGGGATAGGGATCATTTATGAACGATTTTCCGTTTCGGGGTTGAATAATTCGAAGTATATTCATACTTCCAGCTTTGTATTTCTGTTCACAGAGGTTGACAGAAATATTGGAATATGCCAATTTCTTAACAAGACCATCAGTAATCATGATCCGAAACGCCATTACCATACGATGGGGATAGGGATTATTTCTGAACGATTTTCCGTTCCGGGATTAATTCGAAGTATATTCATACTTCCAGCTCTGTATTTCTGTTCACAGAGGTTGACAGAAATATTGGTATATGCCAATTGCTTAACAAGACCATCAGTAATCATGATCCGAAACGCCATTACCATACGATGAGGATAGGGATTATTTCTGAACAATTTTCCGTTTCGGGATTGAATAATTCGAAGTATATTCATACTTCCAGCTCTGTATTTCTGTTCACAGAGGTTGACAGAAATATGGGAATATGCCAATTGCTTAACAAGACCATCAGTAATCATGATCCGAAACGCCATTACCATACGATGGGAAAAAGGATTATTTCTGAACGATTTTCCGTTTCGGGATTAATTCGAAGTATATTCATACTTCCAGCTCTGTATTTCTGTTCACAGAGGTTGACAGAAATATTGGAATATGCCAATTGCTTAACAAGACCATCAGTAATCATGATCCGAAACGCCATTACCATACGATGGGGATAGGGATCCTTTCTGAACGATTTTCCGTTTCGGGATTAATTCGAAGTATATTCATACTTCCAGCTCTGTATTTCTGTTCACAGAGGTTGACAGAAATATTGGTATATGCCAATTGCTTAACAAGACCATCAGTAATCATGATCCGAAACGCCATTACCATACGATAGAGATAGGGATTATTTCTGAACGATTTTCCGATTCGGGATTGAATAATTCGAAGTATATTCATACTTCCAGCTCTGTATTTCTGTTCACAGAGGTTGACAGAAATATTGGTATATGCCAATTGCTTAACAAGACCATCAGTAATCATGATCCGAAACGCCATTACCATACGATAGGGATAGGAATCCTTTCTGAACGATTTTCCGTTTCGGGATTAATTCGAAGTATATTCATACTTCCAGCTCTGTATTTCTGTTCACAGAGGTTGACAGAAATATTGGCATATGCCAATTGCTTAACAAGACCATCAGTAATCATGATTCGAAACGCCATTACCATACGATGGGGATAGAGATTATTTCTGAACGATTTTCCGTTCCGGGATTAATTCGAAGTATATTCATACTTCCAGCTCTGTATTTCTGTTCACAGAGGTTGACAGAAATATTGGTATATGCCAATTGCTTAACAAGACCATCAGTAATCATGATCCGAAACGCCATTACCATACGATGAGGATAGGGATTATTTCTGAACAATTTTCCGTTTCGGGATTGAATAATTCGAAGTATATTCATACTTCCAGCTCTGTATTTCTGTTCACAGAGGTTGACAGAAATATTGGAATATGCCAATTGCTTAACAAGACCATCAGTAATCATGATCCGAAACGCCATTACCATACGATGGGAAAAAGGATCATTTCTGAACGATTTTCCGTTCCGGGATTAATTCGAAGTATATTCATACTTCCAGCTCTGTATTTCTGTTCACAGAGGTTGACAGAAATATTGGAATATGCCAATTGCTTAACAAGACCATCAGTAATCATGATCCGAAACGCCATTACCATACGATAGAGATAGGGATTATTTCTGAACGATTTTCCGTTTCGGGATTGAATAATTCGAAGTATATTCATACTTCCAGCTCTGTATTTCTGTTCACAGAGGTTGACAGAAATATTGGTATATGCCAATTGCTTAACAAGACCATCAGTAATCATGATCCGAAACGCCACTACCATACGATGGGGATAGGGATCCTTTCTGAACGATTTTCCGTTTCGGGATTAATTCGAAGTATATTCATACTTCCAGCTCTGTATTTCTGTTCACAGAGGTTGACAGAAATATTGGTATATGCCAATTGCTTAACAAGACCATCAGTAATCATGATCCGAAACGCCATTACCATACGATAGAGATAGGGATTATTTCTGAACGATTTTCCGTTTCGGGATTGAATAATTCGAAGTATATTCATACTTCCAGCTCTGTATTTCTGTTCACAGAGGTTGACAGAAATATGGGAATATGCCAATTGCTTAACAAGACCATCAGGAATCATGATCCGAAACGCCATTACCATACGATGGGAAAACGGATTATTTCTGAACGATTTTCCGTTTCGGGATTAATTCGAAGTATATTCATACTTCCAGCTCTGTATTTCTGTTCACAGAGGTTGACAGAAATATTGGAATATGCCAATTGCTTAACAAGACCATCAGTAATCATGATCCGAAACGCCATTACCATACGATGGGGATAGGGATCCTTTCTGAACGATTTTCCGTTCCGGGATTAATTCGAAGTATATTCATACTTCCAGCTCTGTATTTCTGTTCACAGAGGTTGACAGAAATATTGGTATATGCCAATTGCTTAACAAGACCATCAGTAATCATGATCCGAAACGCCATTACCATACGATAGAGATAGGGATTATTTCTGAACGATTTTCCGTTTCGGGATTGAATAATTCGAAGTATATTCATACTTTCAGCTCTGTATTTCTGTTCACAGAGGTTGGCAGAAATATTGGTATATGCCAATTGCTTAACAAGACCATCAGTAATCATGATCCGAAACGCCATTACCATACGATAGGGATAGGAATCCTTTCTGAACGATTTTCCGTTTCGGGATTGAATAATTCGAAGTATATTCATACTTCCAGCTCTGTATTTCTGTTCACAGAGGTTGACAGAAATATTGGAATATGCCAATTGCCTAACAAGACCATCAGTAATCATGATCCGAAACGCCATTACCATACGATGGGAAAAAGGATCATTTCTGAACGATTTTCCGTTCCGGGATTAATTCGAAGTATATTCATACTTCCAGCTCTGTATTTCTGTTCACAGAGGTCGACAAAAATATTGGCATATGCCAATTGCTTAACAAGACCATCAGTAATCATGATCCGAAACGTCATTACCATACGATGAGGATAGGGATTATTTCTGAACAATTTTCCGTTTCGGGATTGAATAATTCGAAGTATATTCATACTTCCAGCTCTGTATTTCTGTTCACAGAGGTTGACAGAAATATTGGTATATGCCAATTGCTTAACAAGACCATCAGGAATCATGATCCGAAACGCCATTACCATACGATGGGGATAGAGATTATTTCTGAACGATTTTCCGTTTCGGGATTAATTCGAAGTATATTCATACTTCCAGCTCTGTATTTCTGTTCACAGAGGTCGACAAAAATATTGGCATATGCCAATTGCTTAACAAGACCATCAGTAATCATGATTCGAAACGCCATTACCATACGATGGGGATAGGGATTATTTCTGAACGATTTTCCGTTTCGGGATTAATTCGAAGTATATTCATACTTCCAGCTCTGTATTTCTGTTCACAGAGGTTGACAGAAAGATTGGTATATGCCAATTGCTTAACAAGACCATCAGTAATCATGATCCGAAACGCCATTACCATACGATGGGGATAGGGATTATTTCTGAACGATTTTCCGTTCCGGGATTAATTCGAAGTATATTCATACTTCCAGCTCTGTATTTCTGTTCACAGAGGTTGACAGAAATATTGGTATATGCCAATTGCTTAACAAGACCATCAGTAATCATGATCCGAAACGCCATTACCATACGATGGGGATAGGGATTATTTCTGAACGATTTTCCGTTCCGGGATTAATTCGAAGTATATTCATACTTCCAGCTCTGTATTTCTGTTCACAGAGGTTGACAGAAATATTGGTATATGCCAATTGCTTAACAAGACCATCAGTAATCATGATCCGAAACGCCATTACCATACGATGGGGATAGGGATTATTTCTGAACGATTTTCCGTTTCGGGATTGAATAATTCGAAGTATATTCATACTTCCAGCTCTGTATTTCTGTTCACAGAGGTTGACAGAAATATTGGCAAATGCCAATTGCTTAACAAGACCATCAGTAATCATGATCCGAAACGCCATTACCATACGATGGGGATAGGGATCATTTCTGAACGATTTTCCGTTCCGGGATTAATTCGAAGTATATTCATACTTTCAGCTCTGTATTTCTGTTCACAGAGGTTGACAGAAATATTGGTATATGCCAATTGCTTAACAAGACCATCAGTAATCATGATCCGAAACGCCATTACCTTACGATGGGGATAGGGATTATTTCTGAACGATTTTCCGTTTCGGGATTGAATAATTCGAAGTATTTTCATACTTCCAGCTCTGTATTTCTGTTCACAGAGGTTGACAGAAATATTGGAATATGCCAATTGCTTAACAAGACCATCAGTAATCATGATCCGAAACGCCATTACCATACGATGAGGATAGGGATTATTTCTGAACGATTTTCCGTTTCGGGATTGAATAATTCGAAGTATATTCATACTTCCAGCTCTGTATTTCTGTTCACAGAGGTTGACAGAAATATTGGAATATGCCAATTGCTTAACAAGACCATCAGTAATCATGATCCGAAACGCCATTACCATACGATGGGGATAGGGATTATTTCTGAACGATTTTCCGTTTCGGGGTTGAATAATTCGAAGTATATTCATACTTCCAGCTCTGTATTTCTGTTCACAGAGGTTGACAGAAATATTGGAATATGCCAATTGCTTAACAAGACCATCAGTAATCATGAACCGAAACGCCATTACCATACGATGGGGATAGGGATTATTTCTGAACGATTTTCCGTTCCGGGATTAATTTGAAGTATATTCATACTTTCAGCTCTGTATTTCTGTTCACAGAGGTTGACAGAAATATTGGAATATGCCAATTGCTTAACAAGACCATCAGTAATCATGATCCGAAACGCCATTACCATACGATAGGGATAGGGATCATTTATGAACGATTTTCCGTTTCGGGATTGAATAATTCGAAGTATATTCATACTTCCAGCTCTGTATTTCTGTTCACAGAGGTTGACCGAAATATTGGAATATGCCAATTGCTTAACAAGACCATCAGTAATCATGATCCGAAACGCCATTACCATACGATGAGGATATGGATCCTTTCTGAACAATTTTCCGTTTCTGGATTGAATAATTCAAAGTATATTCATACTTCCAGCTCTGTATTTCTGTTCACAGAGGTTGACAGAAATATTGGAATATGCCAATTGCTTGACAAGACCATCAGTAATCATGATCCGAAACGCCATTACCATACGATGGGGATAGGGATTATTTCTGAACGATTTTCCGTTTCGGGATTAATTCGAAGTATATTCATACTTCCAGCTCTGTATTTCTGTTCACAGAGGTTGACAGAAATATTGGAATATGCCAATTGCTTAACAAGACCATCAGTAATCATGATCCGAAGCGCCATTACCATACGATGGGGATAGGGATTATTTATGAACGATTTTCCGTTCCGGGATTAATTCGAAGTATATTCATACTTTCAGCTCTGTATTTCTGTTCACAGAGGTCGACAAAAATATTGGCGTATGCCAATTGCTTAACAAGACCATCAGTAATCATGATCCGAAACGCCATTACCATACGATGAGGATATGGATCCTTTCTGAACAATTTTCCGTTTCTGGATTGAATAATTCAAAGTATATTCATACTTCCAGCTCTGTATTTCTGTTCACAGAGGTTGACAGAAATATTGGAATATGCCAATTGCTTGACAAGACCATCAGTAATCATGATCCGAAACGCCATTACCATACGATGGGGATAGGGATTATTTCTGAACGATTTTCCGTTTCGGGATTAATTCGAAGTATATTCATACTTCCAGCTCTGTATTTCTGTTCACAGAGGTCGACAAAAATATTGGCATATGCCAATTGCTTAACAAGACCATCAGTAATCATGATCCGAAACGTCATTACCATACGATGAGGATATGGATCCTTTCTGAACAATTTTCCGTTTCTGGATTGAATAATTCAAAGTATATTCATACTTCCAGCTCTGTATTTCTGTTCACAGAGGTTGACAGAAATATTGGAATATGCCAATTGCTTGACAAGACCATCAGTAATCATGATCCGAAACGCCATTACCATACGATGGGGATAGGGATTATTTCTGAACGATTTTCCGTTTCGGGATTAATTCGAAGTATATTCATACTTCCAGCTCTGTATTTCTGTTCACAGAGGTTGACAGAAATATTGGTACATGCCAATTGCTTAACAAGACCATCAGTAATCGTGATCTGAAACGCCATTACCATACGATGGGGATACGGATTATTTCTGAACGATTTTCCGTTCCGGGATTCATTCGAAGTATATTCATACTTCCCGCTCTGTATTTCTGTTCTCAGAGGTTGACAGAAATATTGGTATATGCCAATTGCTTAACAAGACCATCAGTAATCATGATCCGAAACGCCATTACCTTACGATGGGGATAGGGATTATTTCTGAACGATTTTCCGTTTCGGGATTGAATAATTCGAAGTATATTCATACTTCCAGCTCTGTATTTCTGTTCACAGAGGTTGACAGAAATATTGGTATATGCCAATTGCTTAACAAGACCATCAGTAATCATGATCCGAAACGCCATTACCATACGATAGGAAAAAGGATCATTTCTGAACGATTTTCCGTTCCGGGATTAATTCGCAGTATATTCATACTTTCAGCTCTGTATTTCTGTTCACAGAGGTTGACAGAAATATTGGAATATGCCAATTGCTTAACAAGACCATCAGTAATCATGATCCGAAACGTCATTACCATACGATGGGGATAGGGATTATTTCTGAACGATTTTCCGTTTCGGGATTAATTCGAAGTATATTCATACTTTTAGCTCTGTATTTCTGTTCACAGAGGTTGACAGAAATATTGGAATATGCCAATTGCTTAACAAGACCATCAGTAATCATGATCCGAAACGCCATTACCATACGATGGGGATAGGGATCATTTATGAACGATTTTCCGTTTCGGGATTGAATAATTCGAAGTATATTCATACTTCCAGCTCTGTATTTCTGTTCACAGAGGTTGACCGAAATATTGGAATATGCCAATTGCTTAACAAGACCATCAGTAATCATGATCCGAAACGCCATTACCATACGATGGGGATAGGGATTATTTCTGAACGATTTTCCGTTCCGGGATTAATTCGAAGTATATTCATACTTCCAGCTCTGTATTTCTGTTCACAGAGGTTGACAGAAATATTGGAATATGCAAATTGCTTAACAAGACCATCAGTAATCATCTTCCGAAACGCCATTACCATACGATGGGGATAGGGATCATTTCTGAACGATTTTCCGTTCCGGGATTAATTCGAAGTATATTCATACTTTCAGCTCTGTATTTCTGTTCACAGAGGTTGACAGAAATATTGGAATATGCCAATTGCTTAACAAGACCATCAGTAATCATGATCTGAAACGCCATTACCATACGATGGGGATAGAGATTATTTCTGAACGATTTTCCGTTTCGGGATTGAATAATTCGAAGTATATTCATACTTCCAGCTCTGTATTTCTGTTCACAGAGGTTGACAGAAATATTGGAATATGCCAATTGCTTAACATGACCATCAGTAATCTTGATCCGAAACGTCATTACCATACGATGGGGATAAGGATTATTTCTGAACAATTTTCCGTTTCGGGATTGAATAATTCGAAGTATATTCATACTTCCAGCTCTGTATTTCTGTTCACAGAGGTTGACAGAAATATTGGAATATGCCAATTGCTTAACAAGACCATCAGTAATCATGATCCGAAACGCCATTACCAAACGATGGGGATAGGGATTATTTCGGAACGATTTTCCGTTTCGGGATTAATTCGAAGTATATTCATACTTCCAGCTCTGTATTTCTGTTCACAGAGGTTGACAGAAATATTGGAATATGCCAATTGCTTAACAAGACCATCAGTAATCATGATCCGAAACGCCATTACCATACGATGGGAATAGGGATTATTTATGAACGATTTTCCGTTTCGGGATTAATTCGAAGTATATTCATACTTCCAGCTCTGTATTTCTGTTCACAGAGGTTGACAGAAATATTGGTATATGCCAATTGCTTAAAAAGACCATCAGTAATCATGATCCGAAACGCCATTACCATACGATGGGGATAGGGATTATTTCTGAACGATTTTCCGTTTCGGGATTAATTCGAAGTATATTCATACTTCCAGCTCTGTATTTCTGTTCACAGAGGTCGACCAAAATATTGGCATATGCCAATTGCTTAACAAGACCATCAGTTTTCTTCATCCGAAACGTCATTACCATACGATGAGGATAGGGATTATTTCTGAACAATTTTCCGTTTCGGGATTGAATAATTCGAAGTATATTCATACTTCCAGCTCTGTATTTCTGTTCACAGAGGTTGACAGAAATATTGGTATATGCCAATTGCTTAACAAGACCATCAGTAATCATGATCCGAAACGCCATTACCTTACGATGGGGATAGGAATCCTTTCTCAACGATTTTCCGTTCCGGGATTAATTCGAATTATATTCATACTTCCAGCTCTGTATTTCTGTTCACAGAGGTTGACAGAAATATTGGAATATGCCAATTGCTTAACAAGCCCATCAGTAATCATGTTCCGAAACGCCATTACCTTACGATGGGGATAGGGATTATTTCTGAACGATTTTTCGTTTTGGGATTAATTCGAAGTATATTCATACTTCCAGCTCTGTATTTCTGTTCACAGAGGTTGACAAAATTATTGGTATATGCCAATTGCTTAACAAGACCATCAGTAATCATGATCCGAAACGCCATTACCATACGATGGGGATAGAGATTATTTCTGAACGATTTTCCGTTTCGGGATTAATTCGAAGTATATTCATACTTCCAGCTCTGTATTTCTGTTCACAGAGGTTGACAGAAATATTGGTATATGCCAATTGCTTAACAAGACCATCAGTAATCATGATCCAAAACGCCATTACCATACGATGGGAATAGGGATTATTTATGAACGATTTTCCGTTCTGGGATTAATTCGAAGTATATTCATACTTCCAGCTCTGTATTTCTGTTCACTGAGGTTGACAGAAATATTGGCATATGCCAATTGCTTAACAAGACCATCAGTAGTCATGATTCGAAACGCCATTACCATACGATGGGGATAGGGATTATTTCTGAACGATTTTCCGTTTCGGGATTAATTCGAAGTATATTCATACTTCCAGCTCTGTATTTCTGTTCATAGAGGTTGACAGAAATATTGGTAAATGCCAATTGCTTAACAAGACCATCAGTAATCATGATCCGAAACGCCATTACCATACGATGGGGATAGGGATTATTTCTGAACGATTTTCCGTTTCGGGATTGAATAATTCGAAGTATATTCATACTTCCAGCTCTGTATTTCTGTTCACAGAGGTTGACAGAAATATTGGAATATGCCAATTGCTTAACAAGACCATCAGTAATCTTGATCCGAAACGTCATTACCATACGATGGGGATAGGGATTATTTCTGAACAATTTTCCGTTTCGGGATTGAATATTTCGAAGTATATTCATACTTCCAGCTCTGTATTTCTGTTCACAGAGGTTGACAGAAATATTGGAATATGCCAATTGCTTAACAAGACCATCAGTAATCATGATCCGAAACGTCATTACCATACGATGGGGATAGGGATTATTTCTGAACGATTTTCCGTTTCGGGATTAATTCGAAGTATATTCATACTTCCAGCTCTGTATTTCTGTTCACAGAGGTTGACAGAAATATTGGTATATGCCAATTGCTTAACAAGACCATCAGTAATCATGATCCGAAGCGCCATTACCATACGATGGGGATAGGGATTATTTCTGAACGATTTTCCGTTTCGGGATTAATTCGAAGTATATTCATACTTCCAGCTCTGTATTTCTGTTCACAGAGGTTGACAGAAATATTGGAATATGCCAATTGCTTAACAAGACCATCAGTAATCTTGATCCGAAACGACATTACCATACGATGGGGAAAGGGATTATTTCTGAACAATTTTCCGTTTCGGGATTGAATATTTCGAAGTATATTCATACTTCCAGCTCTGTATTTCTGTTCACAGAGGTTGACAGAAATATTGGAATATGCCAATTGCTTAACAAGACCATCAGTAATCATGATCCGAAACGTCATTACCATACGATGGGGATAGGGATTATTTCTGAACGATTTTCCGTTTCGGGATTAATTCGAAGTATATTCATACTTCCAGCTCTGTATTTCTGTTCACAGAGGTTGACAGAAATATTGGTATATGCCAATTGCTTAACAAGACCATCAGTAATCATGATCCGAAACGCCATTACCTTACGATGGGGATAGGAATCCTTTCTCAACGATTTTCCGTTCCGGGATTAATTCGAATTATATTCATACTTCCAGCTCTGTATTTCTGTTCACAGAGGTTGACAGAAATATTGGAATATGCCAATTGCTTAACAAGACCATCAGTAATCATGTTCCGAAACGCCATTACCATACGATCGGGATAGGGATTATTTCTGAACGATTTTCCGTTTTGGGATTAATTCGAAGTATATTCATACTTCCAGCTCTGTATTTCTGTTCACAGAGGTTGACAAAATTATTGGTATATGCCAATTGCTTAACAAGACCATCAGTAATCATGATTCGAAACGCCATTACCATACGATGGGGATAGAGATTATTTCTGAACGATTTTCCGTTTCGGGATTAATTCGAAGTATATTCATACTTCCAGCTCTGTATTTCTGTTCACAGAGGTTGACAGAAATATTGGTATATGCCAATTGCTTAACAAGACCATCAGTAATCATGATCCAAAACGTCATTACCATACGATGGGAATAGGGATTATTTCTGAACGATTTTCCGTTCTGGGATTAATTCGAAGTATATTCATACTTCCAGCTCTGTATTTCTGTTCACTGAGGTTGACAGAAATATTGGCATATGCCAATTGCTTAACAAGACCATCAGTAATCATGATCCGAAACGCCATTACCATACGATGGGGATAGGGATTATTTCTGAACGATTTTCCGTTTCGGGATTAATTCGAAGTATATTCATACTTCCAGCTCTGTATTTCTGTTCATAGAGGTTGACAGAAATATTGGTAAATGCCAATTGCTTAACAAGACCATCAGTAATCATGATCCGAAACGCCATTACCATACGATGGGGATAGGAATCCTTTCTGAACGATTTTCCGTTTCGGGATTGAATAATTCGAAGTATATTCATACTTCCAGCTCTGTATTTCTGTTCACAGAGGTTGACAGAAATATTGGAATATGCCAATTGCTTAACAAGACCATCAGTAATCTTGATCCGAAACGTCATTACCATACGATGGGGATAGGGATTATTTCTGAACAATTTTCCGTTTCGGGATTGAATATTTCGAAGTATATTCATACTTCCAGCTCTGTATTTCTGTTCACAGAGGTTGACAGAAATATTGGAATATGCCAATTGCTTAACAAGACCATCAGTAATCATGATCCGAAACGTCATTACCATACGATGGGGATAGGGATTATTTCTGAACGATTTTCCGTTTCGGGATTAATTCGAAGTATATTCATACTTCCAGCTCTGTATTTCTGTTCACAGAGGTTGACAAAAAAATTGGTATATGCCAATTGCTTAACAAGACCATCAGTAATCATGATCCGAAACGCCATTACCATACGATGGGAATAGGGATTATTTATGAACGATTTTCCGTTTCGGGATTAATTCGAAGTATATTCATACTTCCAGCTCTGTATTTCTGTTCACAGAGGTTGACAGAAATATTGGAATATGCCAATTGCTTAACAAGACCATCAGTAATCATGATCCGAAACGCCATTACCATACGATAGGGATAGGAATCCTTTCTGAACGATTTTCCGTTTCGGGATTGAATAATTCGAAGTATATTCATACTTCCAGCTCTGTATTTGTGTTCACAGAGGTTGACAGAAATATTGGTATATGCCAATTGCTTAACAAGACCATCAGTAATCATGATCCGAAACGCCATTACCATACGATAGGGATAGGGATTATTTCTGAACGATTTTCCGTTTCGGGATTGAATAATTCGAAGTATATTCATACTTCCAGCTCTGTATTTCTGTTCACAGAGGTTGACAGAAATATTGGAATATGCCAATTGCTTAACAAGACCATCAGTAATCATGATCCGAAACGCCATTACCATACGATAGGGATAGGAATCCTTGCTGAAAGATTTTCCGTTTCGGGATTGAATAATTCGAAGTATATTCATACTTCCAGCTCTGTATTTCTGTTCACAGAGGTTGACAGAAATATTGGAATATGCCAATTGCTTAACAAGACCATCAGTAATCATGATCCGAAGCGCCATTACCATACGATGGGGATAGGGATTATTTCTGAACGATTTTCCGTTTCGGGATTAATTCGAAGTATATTCATACTTCCAGCTCTGTATTTCTGTTCACAGAGGTTGACAGAAATATTGGAATATGCCAATTGCTTAACAAGACCATCAGTAATCATGATCCGAAACGCCATTACCATACGATGGGGATAGGGATTATTTCTGAACGATTTTCCGTTTCGGGATTAATTCGAAGTATATTCATACTTCCAGCTCAGTATTTCTGTTCACAGAGGTCGACAAAAATATTGACATATGCCAATTGCTTAACAAGACCATCAGTTATCTTCATCCGAAACGTCATTACCATACGATGGGGATAGGGATTATTTCTGAACAATTTTCCGTTTCGGGATTGAATAATTCGAAGTATATTCATACTTCCAGCTCTGTATTTCTGTTCACAGAGGTTGACAGAAATATTGGAATATGCCAATTGCTTAACAAGACCATCAGTAATCATGATCCGAAACGCGATTACCATACGATGGGGATAGGAATCCTTTCTCAACGATTTTCCGTTCCGGGATTAATTCGAAGTATATTCATACTTCCAGCTCTGTATTTCTGTTCACAGAGGTTGACAGAAATATTGGAATATGCCAATTGCTTAACAAGACCATCAGTAATCATGATCCGAAACGTCATTACCATACGATCGGGATAGGGATTATTTCTGAACGATTTTCCGTTTTGGGATTAATTCGAAGTATATTCATACTTCCAGCTCTGTATTTCTGTTCACAGAGGTTGACAAAAATATTGGAATATGCCAATTGCTTAACAAGACCATCAGTAATCATGATCCGAAACGCCATTACCATACGACGGGGATAGGGATTATTTCTGAACGATTTTCCGTTTCGGGATTAATTCGAAGTATATTCATACTTCCAGCTCTGTATTTCTGTTCACAGAGGTTGACAGAAATATTGGAATATGCCAATTGCTTAACAAGACCATCAGTAATCATGATCCGAAACGCCATTACCATACGATGGGGATAGGAATCCTTTCTGAACGATTTTCCGTTTCGGGATTGAATAATTCGAAGTATATTCATACTTCCAGCTCTGTATTTCTGTTCACAGAGGTTGACAGAAATATTGGAATATGCCAATTGCTTAACAAGACCATCAGTAATCATGATCCGAAACGCCATTACCATACGATAGGGATAGGGATTATTTCTGAACGATTTTCCGTTCCGGGATTAATTCGAAGTATATTCATACTTCCAGCTCTGTATTTCTGTTCACAGAGGTCGACAAAAATATTGGCATATGCCAATTGCTTAACAAGACCATCAGTAATCTTCATCTGAAACGCCATTACCATACGATGAGGATAGGGATTATTTCTGAACAATTTTCCGTTTCGGGATTGAATAATTCGAAGTATATTCATACTTCCAGCTCTGTATTTCTGTTCACAGAGGTTGACAGAAATATTGGTATATGCCAATTGCTTAACAAGACCATCAGTAATCATGATCCGAAACGCCATTACCATACGATAGGGATAGGAATCCTTTCTGAACGATTTTCCGTTCCGGGATTAATTCGAAGTATATTCATACTTCCAGCTCTGTATTTCTGTTCACAGAGGTTGACAGAAATATTGGAATATGCCAATTGCTTAACAAGACCATCAGTAATCTTGATCCGAAACGTCATTACCATACGATGGGGATAGGGATTATTTCTGAACAATTTTCCGTTTCGGGATTGAATATTTCGAAGTATATTCATACTTCCAGCTCTGTATTTCTGTTCACAGAGGTTGACAGAAATATTGGAATATGCCAATTGCTTAACAAAACCATCAGTAATCATGATCCGAAACGTCATTACCATACGATGGGGATAGGGATTATTTCTGAACGATTTTCCGTTTCGGGATTAATTCGAAGTATATTCATACTTCCAGCTCTGTATTTCTGTTCACAGAGGTTGACAGAAATATTGGAATATGCCAATTGCTTAACAAGACCATCAGTAATCATGATCCGAAACGCCATTACCATACGATGGGGATAGGGATTATTTCTGAACGATTTTCCGTTCCGGGATTAATTCGAAGTATATTCATACTTTCAGCTCTGTATTTCTGTTCACAGAGGTTGACAGAAATATTGGAATATGCCAATTGCTTAACAAGACCATCAGTAATCATGATCTGAAACGCCATTACCATACGATGGGGATAGGGATTATTTCTGAACGATTTTCCGTTTCGGGATTGAATAATTCGAAGTATATTCATACTTCCAGCTATGTATTTCTGTTCACAGAGGTTGACCGAAATATTGATATATACCAATTGCTTAACAAAACCATCAGTAATCATGATCAGAAACGCCATTACCATACGATGGGGATAGGGATTATTTCTGAACGATTTTCCGTTCCGGGATTAATTCGAAGTATATTCATACTTCCAGCTCTGTATTTCTGTTCACAGAGGTCGACAAAAATATTGGAATATGCCAATTGCTTAACAAGACCATCAGTAATCATGATCCGAAACGCCATTACCATACGATGGGGATAGGGATTATTTCTGAACGATTTTCCGTTTCGGGATTGAATAATTCGAAGTATATTCATACTTCCAGCTCTGTATTTCTGTTCACAGAGGTTGACAGAAATATTGGAATATGCCAATTGCTTAACAAGACCATCAGTAATCATGATCCGAAACGCCATTACCATACGATGGGGATAGGGATTATTTCTGAACGATTTTCCGTTTCGGGATTAATTCGAAGTATATTCATACTTCCAGCTCTGTATTTCTGTTCACAGAGGTTGACAGAAATATTGGAATATGCCAATTGCTTAACAAGACCATCAGTAATCATGAACCGAAACGCCATTACCATACGATGGGGATAGGGATTATTTCTGAACGATTTTCCGTTTCGGGATTAATTGGAAGTATATTCATACTTCCAGCTCTGTATTTCTGTTCACAGAGGTTGACAGAAATATTGGAATATGCCAATTGCTTAACAAGACCATCATTAATCATGATCCGAAACGCCATTACCATACGATGGGGATAGGGATTATTTCTGAACGATTTTCCGTTTCGGGATTAATTCGAAGTATATTCATACTTCCAGCTCTGTATTTCTGTTCACAGAGGTTGACAGAAATATCAGCATATGCCAATTGCTTAACAAGACCATCAGTAATCATGATCCGAAACGCCATTACCATACGATGGGGATAGGCATCATTTCTGAACGATTTTCCGTTCCGGGATTAATTCGAAGTATATTCATACTTCCAGCTCTGTATTTCTGTTCACAGAGGTTGACAGAAATATTGGTATATGCCAATTGCTTAACAAGACCATCAGTAATCATGATCCGAAACGCCATTATCATACGATAGGGATAGGGATTATTTCTGAACGATTTTCCGTTTCGGGATTGAATAATTCGAAGTATATTCATACTTCCAGCTCTGTATTTCTGTTCACAGAGGTTGACAGAAATATTGGAATATGCCAATTGCTTAAAAAGACTATCAGTAATCATGATCCGAAACGCCATTACCATACGATAGGGATAGGAATCCTTGCTGAACGATTTTCCGTTTCGGGATTGAATAATTCGAAGTATATTCATACTTCCAGCTCTGTATTTCTGTTCACAGAGGTTGACAGAAATATTGGAATATGCCAATTGCTTAACAAGACCATCAGTAATCATGATCCGAAGCGCCATTACCATACGATGGGGATAGGGATTATTTCTGAACGATTTTCCGTTTCGGGATTAATTCGAAGTATATTCATACTTCCAGCTCTGTATTTCTGTTCACAGAGGTTGACAGAAATATTGGTATATGCCAATTGCTTAACAAGACCATCAGTAATCATGATCCGAAACGCCATTACCATACGATGGGGATAGGGATTATTTCTGAACGATTTTCCGTTTCGGGATTAATTCGAAGTATATTCATACTTCCAGCTCTGTATTTCTGTTCACAGAGGTCGACCAAAATATTGGCATATGCCAATTGCTTAACAAGACCATCAGTAATCTTCATCCGAAACGTCATTACCATACGATGAGGATAGGGATTATTTCTGAACAATTTTCCGTTTCGGGATTGAATAATTCGAAGTATATTCATACTTCCAGCTCTGTATTTCTGTTCACAGAGGTTGACAGAAATATTGGTATATGCCAATTGCTTAACAAGACCATCAGTAATCATGATCCGAAACGCCATTACCTTACGATGGGGATAGGAATCCTTTCTCAACGATTTTCCGTTCCGGGATTAATTCGAATTATATTCATACTTCCAGCTCTGTATTTCTGTTCACAGAGGTTGACAGAAATATTGGAATATGCCAATTGCTTAACAAGACCATCAGTAATCATGTTCCGAAACGCCATTACCATACGATCGGGATAGGGATTATTTCTGAACGATTTTCCGTTTTGGGATTAATTCGAAGTATATTCATACTTCCAGCTCTGTATTTCTGTTCACAGAGGTTGACAAAATTATTGGTATATGCCAATTGCTTAACAAGACCATCAGTAATCATGATCCGAAACGCCATTACCATACGATGGGGATAGGGATTATTTCTGAACGATTTTCCGTTTCGGGATTAATTCGAAGTATATTCATACTTCCAGCTCTGTATTTCTGTTCACAGAGGTTGACAGAAATATTGGTATATGCCAATTGCTTAACAAGACCATCAGTAATCATGATCCAAAACGCCATTACCATACGATGGGAATAGGGATTATTTATGAACGATTTTCCGTTCTGGGATTAATTCGAAGTATATTCATACTTCCAGCTCTGTATTTCTGTTCACTGAGGTTGACAGAAATATTGGCATATGCCAATTGCTTAACAAGACCATCAGTAATCATGATCCGAAGCGCCATTACCATACGATGGGGATAGGGATTATTTCTGAACGATTTTCCGTTTCGGGATTAATTCGAAGTATATTCATACTTCCAGCTCTGTATTTCTGTTCACAGAGGTTGACAAAAATATTGGTATATGCCAATTGCTTAACAAGACCATCAGTAATCATGATCCGAAACGCCATTACCATACGATGGGGATAGGGATTATTTCTGAACAATTTTCCGTTTCGGGATTGAATAATTCGAAGTATATTCATACTTCCAGCTCTGTATTTCTGTTCACAGAGGTTGACAGAAATATTGGAATATGCCAATTGCTTAACAAGACCATCAGTAATCATGATCCGAAACGCCATTACCATACGATAGGGATAGGAATCCTTGCTGAACGATTTTCCGTTCCGGGATTAATTCGAAGTATATTCATACTTCCAGCTCTGTATTTCTGTTCACAGAGGTTGACAGAAATATTGGAATATGCCAATTGCTTAACAAGACCATCAGTAATCATGATCCGAAACGCCATTACCATACGATGGGGATAGGGATTATTTCTGAACGATTTTCCGTTTCGGGATTAATTCGAAGTATATTCATACTTCCAGCTCTGTATTTCTGTTCACAGAGGTTGACAGAAATATTGGAATATGCCAATTGCTTAACAAGACCATCAGTAATCATGATCCGAAACGCCATTACCATACGATGGGGATAGGAATCCTTTCTGAACGATTTTCCGTTTCGGGATTGAATAATTCGAAGTATATTCATACTTCCAGCTCTGTATTTCTGTTCACAGAGGTTGACAGAAATATTGGAATATGCCAATTGCTTAACAAGACCATCAGTAATCATGATCCGAAACGCCATTACCATACGATAGGGATAGGGATTATTTCTGAACGATTTTCCGTTTCGGGATTGAATAATTCGAAGTATATTCATACTTCCAGCTCTGTATTTCTGTTCACAGAGGTCGACTAAAATATTGGCATATGCCAATTGCTTAACAAGACCATCAGTAATCTTCATCTGAAACGCCATTACCATACGATGAGGATAGGGATTATTTCTGAACAATTTTCCGTTTCGGGATTGAATAATTCGAAGTATATTCATACTTCCAGCTCTGTATTTCTGTTCACAGAGGTTGACAGAAATATTGGTATATGCCAATTGCTTAACAAGACCATCAGTAATCATGATCCGAAACGCCATTACCATACGATAGGGATAGGAATCCTTTCTGAACGATTTTCCGTTCCGGGATTAATTCGAAGTATATTCATACTTCCAGCTCTGTATTTCTGTTCACAGAGGTTGACAGAAATATTGGTATATGCCAATTGCTTAACAAGACCATCAGTAATCATGATCCGAAACGCCATTACCATACGATGGGGATAGGGATTATTTCTGAACGATTTTCCGTTTCGGGATTGAATAATTCGAAGTATATTCATACTTCCAGCTCTGTATTTCTGTTCACAGAGGTTGACAGAAATATTGGAATATGCCAATTGCTTAACAAGACCATCAGTAATCATGATCCGAAACATCATTACCATACGATGGGGATAGGGATTATTTCTGAACGATTTTTCGTTCCGGGATTAATTCGAAGTATATTCATACTTCCAGCTCTGTATTTCTGTTCACAGAGGTTGACAGAAATATTGGAATATGCCAATTGCTTAAGAAGACCATCAGTAATCATGATCCGAAGCTCTATCACTATACGATAAGGATAGGAATCCTTTCTGAACGATTTTCCGTTTCGGGATTAATTCGAAGTATATTCATACTTCCAGCTCTGTATTTCTGTTCACAGAGGTCGACAAAAATATTGGCATATGCCAATTGCTTAACAAGACCATCAGTAATCTTGATCCGAAACGTCATTACCATACGATGGGGATAGGGATTATTTCTGAACGATTTTCCGTTCCGGGAATAATTCGAAGTATATTCATACTTCCAGCTCTGTATTTCTGTTCACAGAGGTTGACAGAAATATTGGAATATGCCAATTGCTTAACAAGACCATCAGTAATCATGATCCGAAACGCCATTACCATACGATAGGGATAGGAATCCTTTCTGAACGATTTTCCGTTTCGGGATTGAATAATTCGAAGTATATTCATACTTCCAGCTCTGTATTTCTGTTCACAGAGGTTGACAGAAATATTGGAATATGCCAATTGCTTAACAAGACCATCAGTAATCATGATCCGAAACGCCATTACCATACGATAGAGATAGGGATTATTTCTGAACGATTTTCCGTTTCGGGATTGAATATTTCGAAGTATATTCATACTTCCAGCTCTGTATTTCTGTTCACAGAGGTTGACACAAATATTGGAATATGCCAATTGCTTAACAAGACCATCAGTAATCATGATCCGAAACGCCATTACCATACGATGGGGATAGGGATTATTTCTGAACGATTTTCCGTTTCGGGATTGAATAATTCGAAGTATATTCATACTTCCAGCTCTGTATTTCTGTTCACAGAGGTTGACAGAAATATTGGGAAACGCCAATTGCTTAACAAGACCATCAGTAATCATGATCCGAAACGCCATTACCATACGATGGGGATAGGGATTATTTCTGAACGATTTTCCGTTTCGTGATTGAATAATTCGAAGTATATTCATACTTCCAGCTCTGTATTTCTGTTCACAGAGGTTGACAGAAATATTGGAATATGCCAATTGCTTAACAAGACCATCAGTAATCATGATCCGAAACGCCATTACCATACGATGGGGATAGGGATCATTTCTGAACGATTTTCCATTTCGGGATTAATTCGAAGTATATTCATACTTCCAGCTCTGTATTTCTGTTCACAGAGGTTGACAGAAATATTGGTATATGCCAATTGCTTAACAAGACCATCAGTAATCATGATCCGAAACGCCATTACCATACGATGGGGATAGGGATTATTTCTGAACGATTTTCCGTTTCGGGATTGAATAATTCGAAGTATATTCATACTTCCAGCTCTGTATTTCTGTTCACAGAGGTTGACACAAATATTGGAATATGCCAATTGCTTAACAAGACCATCAGTAATCATGAACCGAAACGCCATTACCATACGATGGGGATAGGGATTATTTCTGAACGATTTTCCGTTTCGGATCCGAAACGCCATTACCATACGATGGGGATAGGGATTATTTCTGAACGATTTTCCGTTTCGGGATTGAATAATTCGAAGTATATTCATACTTCCAGCTCTGTATTTCTGTTCACAGAGGTTGACAGAAATATTGGAATATGCCAATTGCTTAACAAGACCATCAGTAATCATGATCCGAAACGCCATTACCATACGATGGGGATAGGGATTATTTCTGAACGATTTTCCGTTTCGGGATTAATTCGAAGTATATTCATACTTCCAGCTCTGTATTTCTGTTCACAGAGGTTGACAGAAATATTGGAATATGCCAATTGCTTAACAAGACCATCAGTAATCATGATCCGAAACGCCATTACCATACGATGGGGATAGGGATCATTTCTGAACGATTTTCCGTTTCGGGATTGAATACTTCGAAGTATATTCATACTTCCAGCTCTGTATTTCTGTTCACAGAGGTTGACAGAAATATTGGTATATGCCAATTGCTTAACAAGACCATCAGTAATCATGATCCGAAGCGCCATTACCATACGATGGGGATAGGGATTATTTCTGAACGATTTTCCGTTTCGGGATTGAATAATTCGAAGTATATTCATACTTCCAGCTCTGTATTTCTGTTCACAGAGGTTGACAGAAATATTGGAATATGCCAATTGCTTAACAAGACCATCAGTAATCATGATCCGAAACACCATTACCATACGATGGGGATAGGGATTATTTCTGAACGATTTTTCGTTCCGGGATTAATTCGAAGTATATTCATACTTCCAGCTCTGTATTTCTGTTCACAGAGGTTGACAGAAATATTGGAATATGCCAATTGCTTAAGAAGACCATCAGTAATCATGATCCGAAGCTCTATCACTATACGATAAGGATAGGAATCCTTTCTGAACGATTTTCCGTTTCGGGATTAATTCGAAGTATATTCATACTTCCAGCTCTGTATTTCTGTTCACAGAGGTCGACAAAAATATTGGCATATGCCAATTGCTTAACAAGACCATCAGTAATCTTCATCTGAAACGCCATTACCATACGATGAGGATAGGGATTATTTCTGAACAATTTTCCGTTTCGGGATTGAATAATTCGAAGTATATTCATACTTCCAGCTCTGTATTTCTGTTCACAGAGGTTGACAGAAATATTGGTATATGCCAATTGCTTAACAAGACCATCAGTAATCATGATCCGAAACGCCATTACCATACGATAGGGATAGGAATCCTTTCTGAACGATTTTCCGTTCCGGGATTAATTCGAAGTATATTCATACTTCCAGCTCTGTATTTCTGTTCACAGAGGTTGACAGAAATATTGGAATATGCCAATTGCTTAACAAGACCATCAGTAATCATGATCCGAAACGCCATTACCATACGATGGGGATAGGGATCATTTCTGAACGATTTTCCATTTCGGGATTAATTCGAAGTATATTCATACTTCCAGCTCTGTATTTCTGTTCACAGAGGTTGACAGAAATATTGGTATATGCCAATTGCTTAACAAGACCATCAGTAATCATGATCCGAAACGCCATTACCATACGATGGGGATAGGGATTATTTCTGAACGATTTTCCGTTTCGGGATTGAATAATTCGAAGTATATTCATACTTCCAGCTCTGTATTTCTGTTCACAGAGGTTGACACAAATATTGGAATATGCCAATTGCTTAACAAGACCATCAGTAATCATGAACCGAAACGCCATTACCATACGATGGGGATAGGGATTATTTCTGAACGATTTTCCGTTTCGGATCCGAAACGCCATTACCATACGATGGGGATAGGGATTATTTCTGAACGATTTTCCGTTTCGGGATTGAATAATTCGAAGTATATTCATACTTCCAGCTCTGTATTTCTGTTCACAGAGGTTGACAGAAATATTGGAATATGCCAATTGCTTAACAAGACCATCAGTAATCATGATCCGAAACGCCATTACCATACGATGGGGATAGGGATTATTTCTGAACGATTTTCCGTTTCGGGATTAATTCGAAGTATATTCATACTTCCAGCTCTGTATTTCTGTTCACAGAGGTTGACAGAAATATTGGAATATGCCAATTGCTTAACAAGACCATCAGTAATCATGATCCGAAACGCCATTACCATACGATGGGGATAGGGATCATTTCTGAACGATTTTCCGTTTCGGGATTGAATACTTCGAAGTATATTCATACTTCCAGCTCTGTATTTCTGTTCACAGAGGTTGACAGAAATATTGGTATATGCCAATTGCTTAACAAGACCATCAGTAATCATGATCCGAAGCGCCATTACCATACGATGGGGATAGGGATTATTTCTGAACGATTTTCCGTTTCGGGATTGAATAATTCGAAGTATATTCATACTTCCAGCTCTGTATTTCTGTTCACAGAGGTTGACAGAAATATTGGAATATGCCAATTGCTTAACAAGACCATCAGTAATCATGATCCGAAACACCATTACCATACGATGGGGATAGGGATTATTTCTGAACGATTTTCCGTTCCGGGAATAATTCGAAGTATATTCATACTTCCAGCTCTGTATTTCTGTTCACAGAGGTTGACAGAAATATTGGAATATGCCAATTGCTTAACAAGACCATCAGTAATCATGATCCGAAACGCCATTACCATACGATAGGGATAGGAATCCTTTCTGAACGATTTTCCGTTTCGGGATTGAATAATTCGAAGTATATTCATACTTCCAGCTCTGTATTTCTGTTCACAGAGGTTGACAGAAATATTGGAATATGCCAATTGCTTAACAAGACCATCAGTAATCATGATCCGAAACGCCATTACCATACGATAGAGATAGGGATTATTTCTGAACGATTTTCCGTTTCGGGATTGAATAATTCGAAGTATATTCATACTTCCAGCTCTGTATTTCTGTTCACAGAGGTTGACACAAATATTGGAATATGCCAATTGCTTAACAAGACCATCAGTAATCATGAACCGAACGCCATTACCATACGATGGGGATAGGGATTATTTCTGAACGATTTTCCGTTTCGGGATTGAATAATTCGAAGTATATTCATACTTCCAGCTCTGTATTTCTGTTCACAGAGGTTGACAGAAATATTGGCAAATGCCAATTGCTTAACAAGACCATCAGTAATCATGATCCGAAACGCCATTACCATACGATGGGGATAGGGATTATTTCTGAACGATTTTCCGTTTCGGGATTGAATAATTCGAAGTATATTCATACTTCCAGCTCTGTATTTCTGTTCACAGAGGTTGACACAAATATTGGAATATGCCAATTGCTTAACAAGACCATCAGTAATCATGAACCGAAACGCCATTACCATACGATGGGGATAGGGATTATTTCTGAACGATTTTCCGTTTCGGGATTGAATAATTCGAAGTATATTCATACTTCCAGCTCTGTATTTCTGTTCACAGAGGTTGACAGAAATATTGGCAAATGCCAATTGCGTAACAAGACCATCAGTAATCATGATCCGAAACGCCATTACCATACGATGGGGATAGGGATTATTTCTGAACGATTTTCCGTTTCGGGATTGAATAATTCGAAGTATATTCATACTTCCAGCTCTGTATTTCTGTTCACAGAGGTTGACAGAAATATTGGAATATGCCAATTGCTTAACAAGACCATCAGTAATCATGATCCGAAACGCCATTACCATACGATGGGGATAGGGATCATTTCTGAACGATTTTCCATTTCGGGATTAATTCGAAGTATATTCATACTTCCAGCTCTGTATTTCTGTTCACAGAGGTTGACAGAAATATTGGAATATGCCAATTGCTTAACAAGACCATCAGTAATCATGATCCGAAACGCCATTACCATACGATGGGGATAGGGATCATTTCTGAACGATTTTCCGTTTCGGGATTGAATAATTCGAAGTATATTCATACTTCCAGCTCTGTATTTCTGTTCACAGAGGTTGACAGAAATATTGGCAAATGCCAATTGCTTAACAAGACCATCAGTAATCATGATCCGAAACGCCATTACCATACGATGGGGATAGGGATTATTTCTGAACGATTTTCCGTTTCGGGATTGAATAATTCGAAGTATATTCATACTTCCAGCTCTGTATTTCTGTTCACAGAGGTTGACAGAAATATTGGAATATGCCAATTGCTTAACAAGAACATCAGTAATCATGATCCGAAACGCCATTACCATACGATAGGGATAGGAATCCTTTCTGAACGATTTTCCGTTTCGGGATTGAATAATTCGAAGTATATTCATACTTCCAGCTCTGTATTTCTGTTCACAGAGGTTGACAGAAATATTGGTATATGCCAATTGCTTAACAAGACCATCAGTAATCATGATCCGAAACGCCATTATCATACGATGGGGATAGGGATTATTTCTGAACGATTTTCCGTTCTGGGATTAATTCGAAGTATATTCATACTTCCAGCTCTGTATTTCTGTTCACTGAGGTTGACAGAAATATTGGCATATGCCAATTGCTTAACAAGACCATCAG
Organism: Tipula lateralis; assembly: GCA_963932295.1. Lineage (NCBI taxonomy): Eukaryota > Metazoa > Arthropoda > Insecta > Diptera > Tipulidae > Tipula > Tipula lateralis. The sequence continues at coordinate 4,015,251 of OZ010739.1, read as the reverse complement.
TAATCATGATCCGAAACGCCATTACCATACGATGGGGATAGGGATTATTTCTGAACGATTTTCCGTTTCGGGATTAATTCGAAGTATATTCATACTTCCAGCTCTGTATTTCTGTTCATAGAGGTTGACAGAAATATTGGAATATGCCAATTGCTTAACAAGACCATCAGTAATCATGATCCGAAACGCCATTACCATACGATGGGGATAGGGATTATTTCTGAACGATTTTCCGTTTCGGGATTGAATAATTCGAAGTATATTCATACTTCCAGCTCTGTATTTCTGTTCACAGAGGTTGACAGAAATATTGGAATATGCCAATTGCTTAACAAGACCATCAGTAATCTTGATCCGAAACGTCATTACCATACGATGGGGATAGGGATTATTTCTGAACAATTTTCCGTTTCGGGATTGAATAATTCGAAGTATATTCATACTTCCAGCTCTGTATTTCTGTTCACAGAGGTTGACAGAAATATTGGAATATGCCAATTGCTTAACTAGACCATCAGTAATCATGATCCGAAACGTCATTACCATACGATGGGGATAGGGATTATTTCTGAACGATTTTCCGTTTCGGGATTAATTCGAAGTATATTCATACTTCCAGCTCTGTTTTTCTGTTCACAGAGGTTGACAGAAATATTGGAATATGCCAATTGCTTAACAAGACCATCAGGAATCATGATCCGAAACGCCATTACCATACGATAGGGATAGGGATTATTTCTGAACGATTTTCCGTTTCGGGATTAATTCGAAGTATATTCATACTTCCAGCTCTGTATTTCTGTTCACAGAGGTTGACAGAAATATTGGAATATGCCAATTGCTTAACAAGACCATCAGTAATCATGATCCGAAACGCCATTACCATACGATAGGGATAGGGATCTGTTCTGAACGATTTTCCGTTCCGGGATTAATTCGAAGTATATTCATACTTCCAGCTCTGTATTTCTGTTCACAGAGGTTGACAGAAATATTGGAATATGCCAATTGCTTAACAAGACCATCAGTAATCATGATCCGAAACGCCATTACCATACGATAGGGATAGGAATCCTTTCTGAACGATTTTCCGTTTCGGGATTGAATAATTCGAAGTATATTCATACTTCCAGCTCTGTATTTCTGTTCACAGAGGTTGACAGAAATATTGGAATATGCCAATTGCTTGACAAGACCATCAGTAATCATGATCCGAAGCGCCATTACCATACGATGGGGATAGGGATTATTTCTGAACGATTTTCCGTTTCCGGATTAATTCGAAGTATATTCATACTTCCAGCTCTGTATTTCTGTTCACAGAGGTTGACACAAATATTGGAATATGCCAATTGCTTAACAAGACCATAAGTAATCATGATCCGAAACGCCATTACCATACGATGGGGATAGGGATCATTTCTGAACGATTTTCCGTTTCGGGATTAATTCGAAGTATATTCATACTTCCAGCTCTGTATTTCTGTTCACAGAGGTTGACAAAAATATTGGTATATGCCAATTGCTTAACAAGACCATCAGTAATCATGATCCGAAACGCCATTACCATACGATGGGGATAGGGATTATTTCTGAACGATTTTCTGTTCCGGGATTAATTCGAAGTATATTCATACTTCCAGCTCGGTATTTCTGTTCACAGAGGTTGACAGAAATATTGGAATATGCCAATTGCTTAACAAGACCATCAGTAATCATGATCCGAAACGCCATTACCATACGATAGGGATAGGAATTATTTCTGAACGATTTTCCGTTTCGGGATTGAATAATTCGAAGTATATTCATACTTCCAGCTCTGTATTTCTGTTCACAGAGGTTGACAGAAATATTGGAATATGCCAATTGCTTAACAAGACCATCAGTAATCATGATCCGAAACGCCATTACCATACGATAGGGATAGGAATCCTTTCTGAACGATTTTCCGTTTCGGGATTGAATAATTCGAAGTATATTCATACTTCCAGCTCTGTATTTCTGTTCACAGAGGTTGACAGAAATATTGGTATATGCCAATTGCTTAACAAGACCATCAGTAATCATGATCAGAAACGCCATTACCATACGATAGGGATAGGAATCCTTTCTGAACGATTTTCCGTTTCGGGATTGAATAATTCGAAGTATATTCATACTTCCAGCTCTGTATTTCTGTTCACAGAGGTTGACAGAAATATTGGAATATGCCAATTGCTTAACAAGACCATCAGTAATCATGATCCGAAACGCCATTACCATACGATAGGGATAGGAATCCTTTCTGAACGATTTTCCGTTTCGGGATTGAATAATTCGAAGTATATTCATACTTCCAGCTCTGTATTTCTGTTCACAGAGGTTGACAGAAATATTGGAATATGCCAATTGCTTAACAAGACCATCAGTAATCATGATCCGAAACGCCATTACCATACGATAGGGATAGGAATCCTTTCTGAACGATTTTCCGTTTCGGGATTGAATAATTCGAAGTATATTCATACTTGCAGCTCTGTATTTCTGTTCACAGAGGTTGACAGAAATATTGGAATATGCCAATTGCTTAACAAGACCATCAGTAATCATGATCCGAAGCGCCATTACCATACGATGGGGATAGGGATTATTTCTGAACGATTTTCCGTTTCGGGATTGAATAATTCGAAGTATATTCATACTTCCAGCTCTGTATTTCTGTTCACAGAGGTTGACAGAAATATTGGAATATGCCAATTGCTTAACAAGACCATCAGTAATCATGATCCGAAACGCCATTACCATACGATGGGGATAGGGATCATTTCTGAACGATTTTCCGTTCCGGGATTAATTCGAAGTATATTCATACTTCCAGCTCTGTATTTCTGTTCACAGAGGTTGACAGAAATATTGGAATATGCCAATTGCTTAAGAAGACCATCAGTAATCATGATCCGAAGCTCTATCACTATACGATAAGGATAGGGATCCTTTCTGAACGATTTTCCGTTTCGGGATTAATTCGAAGTATATTCATACTTCCAGCTCTGTATTTCTGTTCACAGAGGTCGACAAAAATATTGGCATATGCCAATTGCTTAACAAGACCATCAGTAATCTTGATCCGAAAATGCCAATTGCTTAACAAGACCATCAGTAATCATGATCCGAAACGCCATTACCATACGATGGGGATAGGGATTATTTCTGAACGATTTTCCGTTTCGGGATTGAATAATTCGAAGTATAATCATACTTCCAGCTCTGTATTTCTGTTCACAGAGGTTGACACAAATATTGGAATATGCCAATTGCTTAACAAGACCATCAGTAATCATGAACCGAAACGCCATTACCATACGATGGGGATAGGGATTATTTCTGAACGATTTTCCGTTTCGGGATTGACTAATTCGAAGTATATTCATACTTCCAGCTCTGTATTTCTGTTCACAGAGGTTGACAGAAATATTGGCATATGCCAATTGCTTAACAAGACCATCAGTAATCATGATCCGAAACGCCATTACCATACGATGGGGATAGAGATTATTTCTGAACAATTTTCCGTTTCGGGATTGAATAATTCGAAGTATATTCATACTTCCAGCTCTGTATTTCTGTTCACAGAGGTTGACAGAAATATGGGAATATGCCAATTGCTTAACAAGACCATCAGTAATCATGATCCGAAACGCCATTACCATACGATGGGAAAAAGGATTATTTCTGAACGATTTTCCGTTTCGGGATTAATTCGAAGTATATTCATACTTCCAGCTCTGTATTTCTGTTCACAGAGGTTGACAGAAATATTGGAATATGCCAATTGCTTAACAAGACCATCAGTAATCATGATCCGAAACGCCATTACCATACGATGGGGATAGGGATCCTTTCTGAACGATTTTCCGTTTCGGGATTAATTCGAAGTAAATTCATACTTCCAGCTCTGTATTTCTGTTCACAGAGGTTGACAGAAATATTGGAATATGCCAATTGCTTAACAAGACCATCAGTAATCATGATCCGAAACGCCATTACCATACGATAGGGATAGGAATCCTTTCTGAACGATTTTCCGTTTCGGGATTGAATAATTCGAAGTATATTCATACTTCCAGCTCTGTATTTCTGTTCACAGAGGTTGACAGAAATATTGGCATATGCCAATTGCTTAACAAGACCATCAGTAATCATGATCCGAAACGCCATTACCATACGATGGGGAAAGAGATTATTTCTGAACAATTTTCCGTTTCGGGATTGAATAATTCGAAGTATATTCATACTTCCAGCTCTGTATTTCTGTTCACAGAGGTTGACAGAAATATTGGAATATGCCAATTGCTTAACAAGACCATCAGTAATCATGATCCGAAACGCCATTACCATACGATGGGGATAGGGATTATTTCTGAACGATTTTCCGTTTCGGGATTGAATAATTCGAAGTATATTCATACTTCCAGCTCTGTATTTCTGTTCACAGAGGTTGACAGAAATATTAGAATATGCCAATTGCTTAACAAGACCATCAGTAATCATGATCCGAAACGCCATTACCATACGATAGGGATAGGGATCATTTCTGAACGATTTTCCATTTCGGGATTAATTCGAAGTATATTCATACTTCCAGCTCTGTATTTCTGTTCACAGAGGTTGACAGAAATATTGGAATATGCCAATTGCTTAACAAGACCATCAGTAATCATGATCCGAAACGCCATTACCATACGATGGGGATAGGGATTGATTCTGAACGATTTTCCGTTTCGGGATTGAATAATTCGAAGTAAATTTATACTTCCAGCTCTGTATTTCTGTTCACAGAGGTTGACAGAAATATTGGTATATGCCAATTGCTTAACAAGACCATCAGTAATCATGATCCGAAACGCCATTACCATACGATGGGGATAGGGATCATTTCTGAACGATTTTCCATTTCGGGATTAATTCGAAGTATATTCATACTTCCAGCTCTGTATTTCTGTTCACAGAGGTTGACAGAAATATTGGAATATGCCAATTGCTTAACAAGACCATCAGTAATCATGATCCGAAACGCCATTACCATACGATGGGGATAGGGATTGATTCTGAACGATTTTCCGTTTCGGGATTGAATAATTCGAAGTAAATTTATACTTCCAGCTCTGTATTTCTGTTCACAGAGGTTGACAGAAATATTGGTATATGCCAATTGCTTAACAAGACCATCAGTAATCATGATCCGAAACGCCATTACCATACGATGGGGATAGGGATCATTTCTGAACGATTTTCCATTTCGGGATTAATTCGAAGTATATTCATACTTCCAGCTCTGTATTTCTGTTCACAGAGGTTGACAGAAATATTGGAATATGCCAATTGCTTAACAAGACCATCAGTAATCATGATCCGAAACGCCATTACCATACGATGGGGATAGGGATTGATTCTGAACGATTTTCCGTTTCGGGATTGAATAATTCGAAGTAAATTTATACTTCCAGGTCTGTATTTCTGTTCACAGAGGTTGACAGAAATATTGGTATATGCCAATTGCTTAACAAGACCATCAGTAATCATGATCCGAAACGCCATTACCATACGATGGGGATAGGGATCATTTCTGAACGATTTTCCATTTCGGGATTAATTCGAAGTATATTCATACTTCCAGCTCGGTATTTCTGTTCACAGAGGTTGACAGAAATATTGGCATATGCCAATTGCTTAACAAGACCATCAGTAATCATGATCCGAAGCGCCATTACCATACGATGGGGAAATGGATCATTTCTGAACGATTTTCCGTTGCGGGGTTGAATAATTCGAATTAAATTCATACTTCCAGCTCTGTATTTCTGTTCACAGAGGTTGACAGAAATATTGGCATATGCCAATTGCTTAACAAGACCATCAGTAATCATGATCCGAAACGCCATTACCATACGATGGGGATAGGGATCATTTATGAACGATTTTCCGTTTCGGGATTGAATAATTCGAAGTAAATTCATACTTCCAGCTCTGTATTTCTGTTCACAGAGGTTGACAGAAATATTGGAATATGCCAATTGCTTAACAAGACCATCAGTAATCATAATCCGAAACGCCATTACCATACGATAGGGATAGGGATCCTTTCTGAACGATTTTCCGTTCCGGGGTTGAATAATTCGAAGTATATTCATACTTCCAGCTCTGTATTTCTGTTCACAGAGGTTGACAGAAATATTGGAATATGCCAATTGCTTAACAAGACCATCAGTAATCATGATCCGAAACGCCATTACCATACGATGGGGATAGGGATTATTTCTGAACGATTTTCCGTTTCGGGATTGAATAATTCGAAGTAAATTTATACTTCCAGCTCTGTATTTCTGTTCACAGAGGTTGACAGAAATATTGGTATATGCCAATTGCTTAACAAGACCATCAGTAATCATGATCCGAAACGCCATTACCATACGATGGGGATAGGGATCATTTCTGAACGATTTTCCATTTCGGGATTAATTCGAAGTATATTCATACTTCCAGCTCTGTATTTCTGTTCACAGAGGTTGACAGAAATATTGGAATATGCCAATTGCTTAACAAGACCATCAGTAATCATGATCCGAAACGCCATTACCATACGATGGGGATAGGGATTGATTCTGAACGATTTTCCGTTTCGGGATTGAATAATTCGAAGTAAATTTATACTTCCAGCTCTGTATTTCTGTTCACAGAGGTTGACAGAAATATTGGTATATGCCAATTGCTTAACAAGACCATCAGTAATCATGATCCGAAACGCCATTACCATACGATGGGGATAGGGATCATTTCTGAACGATTTTCCATTTCGGGATTAATTCGAAGTATATTCATACTTCCAGCTCTGTATTTCTGTTCACAGAGGTTGACAGAAATATTGGAATATGCCAATTGCTTAACAAGACCATCAGTAATCATGATCCGAAACGCCATTACCATACGATGGGGATAGGGATTGATTCTGAACGATTTTCCGTTTCGGGATTGAATAATTCGAAGTAAATTTATACTTCCAGGTCTGTATTTCTGTTCACAGAGGTTGACAGAAATATTGGTATATGCCAATTGCTTAACAAGACCATCAGTAATCATGATCCGAAACGCCATTACCATACGATGGGGATAGGGATCATTTCTGAACGATTTTCCATTTCGGGATTAATTCGAAGTATATTCATACTTCCAGCTCGGTATTTCTGTTCACAGAGGTTGACAGAAATATTGGCATATGCCAATTGCTTAACAAGACCATCAGTAATCATGATCCGAAGCGCCATTACCATACGATGGGGAAATGGATCATTTCTGAACGATTTTCCGTTGCGGGGTTGAATAATTCGAATTAAATTCATACTTCCAGCTCTGTATTTCTGTTCACAGAGGTTGACAGAAATATTGGCATATGCCAATTGCTTAACAAGACCATCAGTAATCATGATCCAAAGCGCCATTACCATACGATGGGGATAGGGATCATTTATGAACGATTTTCCGTTTCGGGATTGAATAATTCGAAGTAAATTCATACTTCCAGCTCTGTATTTCTGTTCACAGAGGTTGACAGAAATATTGGAATATGCCAATTGCTTAACAAGACCATCAGTAATCATAATCCGAAACGCCATTACCATACGATAGGGATAGGGATCCTTTCTGAACGATTTTCCGTTTCGGGGTTGAATAATTCGAAGTATATTCATACTTCCAGCTCTGTATTTCTGTTCACAGAGGTTGACAGAAATATTGGAATATGCCAATTGCTTAACAAGACCATCAGTAATCATGATCCGAAACGCCATTACCATACGATGGGGATAGGGATTATTTCTGAACGATTTTCCGTTTCGGGATTGAATAATTCGAAGTAAATTTATACTTCCAGCGTTCACAGAGGTTGACAGAAATATTGGTATATGCCAATTGCTTAACAAGACCATCAGTAATCATGATCCGAAACGCCATTACCATACGATGGGGATAGGGATCATTTCTGAACGATTTTCCATTTCGGGATTAATTCGAAGTATATTCATACTTCCAGCTCGGTATTTCTGTTCACAGAGGTTGACAGAAATATTGGCATATGCCAATTGCTTAACAAGACCATCAGTAATCATGATCCGAAGCGCCATTACCATACGATGGGGATAGGGATTATTTCTGAACGATTTTCCGTTTCGGGATTGAATAATTCGAAGTATAATCATACTTCCAGCTCTGTATTTCTGTTCACAGAGGTTGACAGAAATATTGGCATATGCCAATTGCTAACAAGACCATCAGTAATCATGATCCGAAGCGCCATTACCATACGATGGGGATAGGGATTATTTCTGAACGATTTTCCGTTTCGGGATTGAATAATTCGAAGTAAATTCATACTTCCAGCTCTGTATTTCTGTTCACAGAGGTTGACAGAAATATTGGAATATGCCAATTGCTTAACAAGACCATCAGTAATCATAATCCGAAATGCCATTACCATACGATAGGGATAGGGATCCTTTCTGAACGATTTTCCGTTCCGGGATTAATTCGAAGTATATTCATACTTCCAGCTCTGTATTTCTGTTCACAGTGGTTGACAGAAATATAATCAGTAATCATGATCCGAAGCGCCATTACCATACGATGGGGATAGGGATCATTTCTGAACGATTTTCCGTTCCGGGATTAATTCGAAGTATATTCATACTTCCAGCTCTGTATTTCTGTTCACAGAGGTTGACAGAAATATTGGCATATGCCAATTGCTTAACAAGACCATCAGTAATCATGATCCGAAACGCCATTACCATACGATGGGGATAGGGATTGATTCTGAACGATTTTCCGTTTCGGGATTCATTCGAAGTATATTCATACTTCCAGCTCTGTATTTCTGTTCACAGAGGTTGACAGAAATATTGGCATATGCCAATTGCTTAACAAGACCATCAGTAATCATGATCCAAAACGCCATTACCATACGATAGGGATAGGGATCCTTTCTGAACAATTTTCCGTTTCGGGATTAATTCGAAGTATATTCATACTTCCAGCTCTGTATTTCTGTTCACATAGGTTGACAGAAATATTGGAATATGCCAATTGCTTAACAAGACCATCAGTAATCATGATCCGAAACGCCATTACCATACGATGGGGATAGGGATTATTTCTGAACGATTTTCCGTTTCGGGATTAATTCGAAGTATATTCATACTTCCAGCTCTGTATTTCTGTTCCATACGATAGGGATAGGAATCCTTTCTGAACGATTTTCCGTTTCGGGATTGAATAATTCGAAGTATATTCATACTTCCAGCTCTGTATTTCTGTTCACAGAGGTTGACAGAAATATTGGAATATGCCAATTGCTTAACAAGACCATCAGTAATCATGATCCGAAACGCCATTACCATACGATAGGGATAGGAATCCTTTCTGAACGATTTTCCGTTTCGGGATTGAATAATTCGAAGTATATTCATACTTCCAGCTCTGTATTTCTGTTCACAGAGGTTGACAGAAATATTGGAATATGCCAATTGCTTAACAAGACCATCAGTAATCATGATCCGAAACGCCATTACCATACGATGGGGATAGGGATCATTTCTGAACGATTTTCCATTTCGGGATTAATTCGAAGTATATTCATACTTCCAGCTCTGTATTTCTGTTCACAGAGGTTGACAGAAATATTGGAATATGCCAATTGCTTAACAAGACCATCAGTAATCATGATCCGAAACGCCATTACCATACGATGGGGATAGGGATTGATTCTGAACGATTTTCCGTTTCGGGATTGAATAATTCGAAGTAAATTTATACTTCCAGCTCTGTATTTCTGTTCACAGAGGTTGACAGAAATATTGGTATATGCCAATTGCTTAACAAGACCATCAGTAATCATGATCCGAAACGCCATTACCATACGATGGGGATAGGGATCATTTCTGAACGATTTTCCATTTCGGGATTAATTCGAAGTATATTCATACTTCCAGCTCTGTATTTCTGTTCACAGAGGTTGACAGAAATATTGGAATATGCCAATTGCTTAACAAGACCATCAGTAATCATGATCCGAAACGCCATTACCATACGATGGGGATAGGGATTGATTCTGAACGTTTTTCCGTTTCGGGATTGAATAATTCGAAGTAAATTTATACTTCCAGCTCTGTATTTCTGTTCACAGAGGTTGACAGAAATATTGGTATATGCCAATTGCTTAACAAGACCATCAGTAATCATGATCCGAAACGCCATTACCATACGATGGGGATAGGGATCATTTCTGAACGATTTTCCGTTTCGGGATTAATTCGAAGTATATTCATACTTCCAGCTCGGTATTTCTGTTCACAGAGGTTGACAGAAATATTGGCATATGCCAATTGCTTAACAAGACCATCAGTAATCATGATCCGAAGCGCCATTACCATACGATGGGGAAATGGATCATTTCTGAACGATTTTCCGTTTCGGGATTGAATAATTCGAATTAAATTCATACTTCCAGCTCTGTATTTCTGTTCACAGAGGTTGACAGAAATATTGGCATATGCCAATTGCTTAACAAGACCATCAGTAATCATGATCCAAAGCGCCATTAGCATACGATGGGGATAGGGATCATTTATGAACGATTTTCCGTTTCGGGATTGAATAATTCGAAGTAAATTCATACTTCCAGCTCTGTATTTCTGTTCACAGAGGTTGACAGAAATATTGGAATATGCCAATTGCTTAACAAGACCATCAGTAATCATGATCCGAAACGCCATTACCATACGATGGGGATAGGGATTATTTCTGAACGATTTTCCGTTTCGGGATTGAATAATTCGAAGTAAATTTATACTTCCATCTCTGTATTTCTGTTCACAGAGGTTGACAGAAATATTGGTATATGCCAATTGCTTAACAAGACCATCAGTAATCATGATCCGAAACGCCATTACCATACGATGGGGATAGGGATCATTTCTGAACGATTTTCCATTTCGGGATTAATTCGAAGTATATTCATACTTCCAGCTCGGTATTTCTGTTCACAGAGGTTGACAGAAATATTGCCATATGTCAATTGCTTAACAAGACCATCAGTAATCATGATCCGAAGCGCCATTACCATACGATGGGGATAGGGATTATTTCTGAACGATTTTCCGTTTCGGGATTGAATAATTCGAAGTATATTCATACTTCCAGCTCTGTATTTCTGTTCACAGAGGTTGACAGAAATATTGGCATATGCCAATTGCTTAACAAGACCATCAGTAATCATGATCCGAAGCGCCATTACCATACGATGGGGATAGGGATTATTTCTGAACGATTTTCCGTTTCGGGATTGAATAATTCGAAGTAAATTCATACTTCCAGCTCTGTATTTCTGTTCACAGAGGTTGACAGAAATATTGGAATATGCCAATTGCTTAACAAGACCATCAGTAATCATAATCCGAAATGCCATTACCATACGATAGGGATAGGGATCCTTTCTGAACGATTTTCCGTTCCGGGATTAATTCGAAGTATATTCATACTTCCAGCTCTGTATTTCTGTTCACAGTGGTTGACAGAAATATAATCAGTAATCATGATCCGAAGCGCCATTACCATACGATGGGGATAGGGATCATTTCTGAACGATTTTCCGTTCCGGGATTAATTCGAAGTATATTCATACTTCCAGCTCTGTATTTCTGTTCACAGAGGTTGACAGAAATATTGGCATATGCCAATTGCTTAACAAGACCATCAGTAATCATGATCCGAAACGCCATTACCATACGATGGGGATAGGGATCATTTCTGAACGATTTTCCGTTTCGGGGTTGAATAATTCGAAGTATATTCATACTTCCAGCTCTGTATTTCTGTTCACAGAGGTTGACAGAAATATTGGAATATGCCAATTGCTTAACAAGACCATCAGTAATCATGATCCGAAACGCCATTACCATACGATGGGGATAGGGATCATTTCTGAACGATTTTCCGTTTCGGGGTTGAATAATTCGAAGTATATTCATACTTTCAGCTCTGTATTTCTGTTCACAGTGGTTGACAGAAATATAATCGGTTATCATGATCCGAAGCGCCATTACCATACGATGGGGATAGGGATTATTTCTGAACGATTTTCCGTTCCGGGATTAATTCGAAGTATATTCATACTTCCAGCTCTGTATTTCTGTTCACAGAGGTTGACAGAAATATTGGAATATGCCAATTGCTTAACAAGACCATCAGTAATCATGATCCGAAACGCCATTACCATACGATGGGGATAGGGATTATTTCTGAACGATTTTCCGTTCCGGGATTAATTCGAAGTATATTCATACTTTCAGCTCTGTATTTCTGTTCACAGAGGTTGACAGAAATATTGGAATATGCCAATTGCTTAACAAGACCATCAGTAATCATGATCCGAAACGCCATTACCATACGATGGGGATAGGGATTATTTCTGAACGATTTTCCGTTCCGGGATTAATACGAAGTATATTCATACTTTCAGCTCTGTATTTCTGTTCACAGAGGTTGACAGAAATATTGGAATATGCCAATTGCTTAACAAGACCATCAGTAATCATGATCCGAAGCGCCATTACCATACGATGGGGATAGGGATTATTTCTGAACGATTTTCCGTTCCGGGATTAATTCGAAGTATATTCATACTTCCAGCTCTGTATTTCTGTTCACAGAGGTTGACAGAAATATTGGAATATGCCAATTGCTTAACAAGACCATCAGTAATCATGATCCGAAACGCCATTACCATACGATAGGGATAGGGATCCTTTCTGAACGATTTTCCGTGTCGGGAATAATTCGAAGTAAATTCATACTTCCAGCTCTGTATTTCTGTTCACAGAGGTTGACAGAAATATTGGAATATGCCAATTGCTTAACAAGACCATCAGTAATCATGATCCGAAACGTCATTACCATACGATGGGGATAGGGATTATTTCTGAACGATTTTCCGTTCCGGGATTAATTCGAAGTATATTCATACTTCCAGCTCTGTATTTCTGTTCACAGAGGTTGACAGAAATATTGGAATATGCCAATTGCTTAACAAGACCATCAGTAATCATGATCCGAAACGCCATTACCATACGATGGGGATAGGGATTATTTCTGAACGATTTTCCGTTTCGGGATTAATTCGCAGTATATTCATACTTCCAGCTCTGTATTTCTGTTCACAGCGGTTGACAGAAATATTGGAATATGCCAATTGCTTAACAAGACCATCAGTAATCATGATCCGAAACGCCATTACCATACGATGGGGATAGGGATTATTTCTGAAAGATTTTCCGTTCCGGGATTAATTCGAAGTATATTCATACTTCCAGCTCTGTATTTCTGTTCACAGAGGTTGACAGAAATATTGACATATGCCAATTGATTAACAAGACCATCAGTAATCATGATCCGAAACGACATTACCATACGATGGGGATAGGGATTATTTCTGAACGATTTTCCGTTCCGGGATTAATTCGAAGTATATTCATACTTCCAGCTCTGTATTTCTGTTCACAGAGATTGACAGAAATATTGGAATATGCCAATTGCTTAACAAGACCATCAGTAATCATGATCCGAAACGCCATTACCATACGATAGGGACAGGGATTATTTCTGAATGATTTTCCGTTTCGGGATTGAATAATTCGAAGTATATTCATACTTCCAGCTCTGTATTTCTGTTCACAGAGGTTGACAGAAATATTGGCATATGCCAATTGCTTAACAAGACCATCAGTAATCATGATCCGAAACGCTATTACCATACGATGGGGATAGGGATTATTTCTGAACGATTTTCCGTTCCGGGATTAATGCGAAGTATATTCATACTTCCAGCTCTGTATTTCTGTTCACATAGGTTGACAGAAATATTGGAATATGCCAATTGCTTAACAAGACCATCAGTAATCATGATCCGAAACGCCATTACCATACGATGGGGATAGGGATCATTTCTGAACGATTTTCCGTTTCGTTATTGAATAATTCGAAGTATATTCATACTTCCAGCTCTGTATTTCTGTTCACAGAGGTTGACAGAAATATTGGCATATGCCAATTGCTTGACAATACCATCAGTAATCATGATCCGAAACGCCATTACCATACGATGAGGATAGGGATCCTTTCTGAACGATTTTCCGTTCCGGGATTAATTCGAAGTATATTCATACTTCTAGCTCTGTATTTCTGTTCACAGAGGTTGACAGAAATATTGGCATATGCCAATTGCTTAACAAGACCATCAGTAATCATAATCCGAAACGCCATTACCATACGATGGGGATAGGGATCATTTCTGAACGATTTTCCGGTCCGGGGTTGAATAATTCGAAGTATATTCATACTTCCAGCTTTGTATTTCTGTTCACAGAGGTTGACAGAAATATTGGAATATGCCAATTGCTTAACAAGACCATCAGTAATGATGATCCGAAACGCCATTAGCATACGATGGGGAAAGGGATTATTTCTGAACGATTTTCCTTTCCGGGATTAATTCGAAGTATATTCATACTTCCAGCTCTGTATTTCTGTTCACAGAGATTGACAGAAATATTGGAATATGCCAATTGCTTAACAAGACCATCAGTAATCATGATCCGAAACGCCATTACCATACGATAGGGATAGGGATCCTTTCTGAACGATTTTCCGTTTCGGGATTGAATAATTCGAAGTATATTCATACTTCCAGCTCTGTATTTTTGTTCACAGAGGTTGACAGAAATATTGGAATATGCCAATGGCTTAACAAGACCATCAGTAATCATGATCCGAAACGCCATTACCATACAATGGGGATAGGGATCATTTATGAACGATTTTCCGTTTCGGGATTGAATAATTCGAAGTAAATTCATACTTCCAGCTCTGTATTTCTGTTCACAGAGGTTGACAGAAATATTGGAATATGCCAATTGCTTAACAAGACCATCAGTAATCATAATCCGAAACGCCATTACCATTCGATAGGGATAGGGATCCTTTCTGAACGATTTTCCGTTTCGGGATTAATTCGAAGTATATTCATACTTCCAGCTCTGTATTTCTGTTCACAGTGGTTGACAGAAATATAATCAGTAATCATGATCCGAAACGCCGTTACCATACGATGGGGATAGGGATTATTTCTGAACGATTTTCCGTTCCGGGATTAATTCGAAGTATATTCATACTTCCAGCTCTGTATTTCTGTTCACAGAGGTTGACAGAAATATTGGCATATGCCAATTGCTTAACAAGACCATCAGTAATCATGATCCGAAACGCCATTACCATACGATGGGGATAGGGATCATTTCTGAACGATTTTCCGTTCCGGGATTAATTCGAAGTATATTCATACTTCCAGCTCTGTATTTCTGTTCACAGAGGTTGACAGAAATATTGGAATATGCCAATTGCTTAACAAGACCATCAGTAATCATGATCCGAAACGCCATTACCATACGATGGGGATAGGGATTATTTCTGAACGATTTTCCGTTTCGGGATTAATTCGCAGTATATTCATACTTCCAGCTCTGTATTTCTGTTCACAGCGGTTGACAGAAATATTGGCATATGCCAATTGCTTAACAAGACCATCAGTAATCATGATCCGAAACGCCATTACCATACGATGGGGATAGGGATTATTTCTGAAAGATTTTCCGTTCCGGGATTAATTCGAAGTATATTCATACTTCCAGCTCTGTATTTCTGTTCACAGAGGTTGACAGAAATATTGACATATGCCAATTGATTAACAAGACCATCAGTAATCATGATCCGAAACGACATTACCATACGATGGGGATAGGGATTATTTCTGAACGATTTTCCGTTCCGGGATTAATTCGAAGTATATTCATACTTCCAGCTCTGTATTTCTGTTCACAGAGATTGACAGAAATATTGGAATATGCCAATTGCTTAACAAGACCATCAGTAATCATGATCCGAAACGCCATTACCATACGATAGGGACAGGGATTATTTCTGAATGATTTTCCGTTTCGGGATTGAATAATTCGAAGTATATTCATACTTCCAGCTCTGTATTTCTGTTCACAGAGGTTGACAGAAATATTGGCATATGCCAATTGCTTAACAAGACCATCAGTAATCATGATCCGAAGCGCCATTACCATACGATGGGGATAGGGATTATTTCTCAACGATTTACCGTTTCGGAAATGAATAATTCGAAGTATATTCATACTTCCAGCTCTGTATTTCTTTTCACAGAGGTTGACAGAAATATTGGAATATGCCAATTGCTTAACAAGACCATCAGTAATCATGATCCGAAACGCTATTACCATACGATGGGGATAGGGATTATTTCTGAACGATTTTCCGTTCCGGGATTAATTCGAAGTATATTCATACTTCCAGCTCTGTATTTCTGTTCACATAGGTTGACAGAAATATTGGAATATGCTAATTGCTTAACAAGACCATCTTTAATCATGATCCGAAGCGCCATTACCATACGATGGGGATAGGGATTATTTCTGAACGATTTTCCGTTCCGGGATTAATTCGAAGTATATTCATACTTCCAGCTCTGTATTTCTGTTCACATAGGTTGACAGAAATATTGGAATATGCCAATTGCTTAACAAGACCATCAGTAATCATGATCCGAAACGCCATTACCATACGATGGGGATAGGGATCATTTCTGAACGATTTTCCGTTTCGTTATTGAATAATTCGAAGTATATTCATACTTCCAGCTCTGTATTT
This sequence comes from Tipula lateralis, assembly GCA_963932295.1. NCBI lineage: Eukaryota > Metazoa > Arthropoda > Insecta > Diptera > Tipulidae > Tipula > Tipula lateralis. The sequence goes on along the minus strand of OZ010739.1, from coordinate 3,998,439 downwards.
CTGTTCACAGAGGTTGACAGAAATATTGGCATATGCCAATTGCTTGACAATACCATCAGTAATCATGATCCGAAACGCCATTACCATACGATGAGGATAGGGATCCTTTCTGAACGATTTTCCGTTCCGGGATTAATTCGAAGTATATTCATACTTCTAGCTTTGTATTTCTGTTCACAGAGGTTGACAGAAATATTGGAATATGCCAATTGCTTAACAAGACCATCAGTAATGATGATCCGAAACGCCATTACCATACGATGAGGATAGGGATCCTTTCTGAACGATTTTCCGTTCCGGGATTAATTCGAAGTATATTCATACTTCCAGCTCTGTATTTCTGTTCACAGAGGTTGACAGAAATATTGACATATGCCAATTGCTTAACAAGACCATCAGTAATCATGATCCGAAGCGCCATTACCATACGATGGGGATAGTGATTATTTCTGAACGATTTTCCGTTTCGGAAATGAATAATTCGAAGTATATTCATACTTCCAGCTCTGTATTTCTTTTCACAGAGGTTGACAGAAATATTGGCATATGCCAATTGCTTAACAAGACCATCAGTAATCATAATCCGAAACGCCATTACCATACGATGGGGATAGGGATCATTTCTGAACGATTTTCCGTTCCGGGGTTGAATAATTCGAAGTATATTCATACTTCCAGCTTTGTATTTCTGTTCACAGAGGTTGACAGAAATATTGGAATATGCCAATTGCTTAACAAGACCATCAGTAATGATGATCCGAAACGCCATTACCATACGATAGGGATAGGGATTATTTCTGAACGATTTTCCGTTTCGGGATTGAATAATTCGAAGATATTCATACTTCCATCTCTGTATTTCTGTTCACAGAGGTTGACAGAAATATTGGTATATGCCAATTGCTTAACAAGACCATCAGTAATCATGATCCGAAACGCCATTAGCATACGATGGGGATAGGGATTATTTCTGAACGATTTTCCGTTCCGGGATTAATTCGAAGTATATTCATACTTCCAGCTCTGTATTTCTGTTCACAGAGGTTGACAGAAATATTGGCATATGCCAATTGCTTAACAAGACCATCAGTAATCATGATCCGAAACGCCATTACCATACGATGGGGATAGGGATTATTTCTGAACGATTTTCCGTTCCGGGATTAATTCGAAGTATATTCATACTTCCAGCTCTGTATTTCTGTTCACAGAGGTTGACAGAAATATTGGAATATGCCAATTGCTTAACAAGACCATCAGTAATCATGATCCGAAACGCCATTACCATACGATGGGGATAGGGATTATTTCTGAACGATTTTCCGTTCCGGGATTAATTCGAAGTATATTCATACTTCCAGCTCTGTATTTCTGTTCACAGAGATTGACAGAAATATTGGAATATGCCAATTGCTTAACAAGACCATCAGTAATCATGATCCGAAACGCCATTACCATACGATAGGGACAGGGATTATTTCTGAATGATTTTCCGTTTCGGGATTGAATAATTCGAAGTATATTCATACTTCCAGCTCTGTATTTCTGTTCACAGAGGTTGACAGAAATATTGGCATATGCCAATTGCTTAACAAGACCATCAGTAATCATGATCCGAAGCGCCATTACCATACGATGGGGATAGGGATTATTTCTCAACGATTTACCGTTTCGGAAATGAATAATTCGAAGTATATTCATACTTCCAGCTCTGTATTTCTTTTCACAGAGGTTGACAGAAATATTGGAATATGCCAATTGCTTAACAAGACCATCAGTAATCATGATCCGAAACGCTATTACCATACGATGGGGATAGGGATTATTTCTGAACGATTTTCCGTTCCGGGATTAATTCGAAGTATATTCATACTTCCAGCTCTGTATTTCTGTTCACATAGGTTGACAGAAATATTGGAATATGCTAATTGCTTAACAAGACCATCTTTAATCATGATCCGAAGCGCCATTACCATACGATGGGGATAGGGATCATTTCTGAACGATTTTCCGTTTCGTTATTGAATAATTCGAAGTATATTCATACTTCCAGCTCTGTATTTCTGTTCACAGAGGTTGACAGAAATATTGGCATATGCCAATTGCTTGACAATACCATCAGTAATCATGATCCGAAACGCCATTACCATACGATGAGGATAGGGATCCTTTCTGAACGATTTTCCGTTCCGGGATTAATTCGAAGTATATTCATACTTCTAGCTCTGTATTTCTGTTCACAGAGGTTGACAGAAATATTGGCATATGCCAATTGCTTAACAAGACCATCAGTAATCATAATCCGAAACGCCATTATCATACGATGGGGATAGGGATCATTTCTGAACGATTTTCCGGTCCGGGGTTGAATAATTCGAAGTATATTCATACTTCCAGCTTTGTATTTCTGTTCACAGAGGTTGACAGAAATATTGGAATATGCCAATTGCTTAACAAGACCATCAGTAATGATGATCCGAAACGCCATTACCATACGATAGGGATAGGGATCCTTTCTGAACGATTTTCCGTTCCGGGATTAATTCGAAGTATATTCATACTTCCAGCTCTGTATTTCTGTTCACAGAGGTTGACAGAAATATTGGAATATGCCAATTGCTTAACAAGACCATCAATAATCATAATCCGAAACGCTATATCCATACGATGGGGATAGGGATTATTTCTGAACGATTTACGTTCCGGGATTAATTCGAAGTATATTCATACTTCCAGCTCTGTATTTCTGTTCACAGAGGTTGACAGAAATATTGACATATGCCAATTGCTTAACAAGACCATCAGTAATCATGATCCGAAGCGCCATTACCATACGATGGGGATAGGGATTATTTCTGAACGATTTTCCGTTTCGGAAATGAATAATTCGAAGTATATTCATACTTCCAGCTCTGTATTTCTTTTCACAGAGGTTGACAGAAATATTGGCATATGCCAATTGCTTAACAAGACCATCAGTAATCATAATCCGAAACGCCATTACCATACGATGGGGATAGGGATCATTTCTGAACGATTTTCCGTTCCGGGGTTGAATAATTCGAAGTATATTCATACTTCCAGCTTTGTATTTCTGTTCACAGAGGTTGACAGAAATATTGGAATATGCCAATTGCTTAACAAGACCATCAGTAATCATGATCCGAAACGCCATTACCATACGATAGGGACAGGGATTATTTCTGAATGATTTTCCGTTTCGGGATTGAATAATTCGAAGTATATTCATACTTCCAGCTCTGTATTTCTTTTCACAGAGGTTGACAGAAATATTGGAATATGCCAATTGCTTAACAAGACCATCAGTAATCATAATCCGAAACGCCATTACCATACGATGGGGATAGGGATCATTTCTGAACGATTTTCCGTTCCGGGGTTGAATAATTCGAAGTATATTCATACTTCCAGCTTTGTATTTCTGTTCACAGAGGTTGACAGAAATATTGGAATATGCCAATTGCTTAACAAGACCATCAGTAATCATGATCCGAAACGCCATTACCATACGATGGGGATAGGGATCATTTCTGAACGATTTTCCGTTTCGGGGTTGAATAATTCGAAGTATATTCATACTTCCAGCTCTGTATTTCTGTTCACAGAGGTTGACAGAAATATTGGAATATGCCAATTGCTTAACAAGACCATCAGTAATCATGATCCGAAACGCCATTACCATACGATAGGGATAGGGATCATTTCTGAACGATTTTCCGTTTCGGGATTAATTCGAAGTATATTCATACTTCCAGCTCTGTATTTCTGTTCACAGAGGTTGACAGAAATATTGGAATATGCCAATTGCTTAACAAGACCATCAGTAATCATGATCCGAAACGCCATTACCATACGATGGGGATAGGGATTATTTCTGAACGATTTTCCGTTTCGGGATTAATTCGCAGTATATTCATACTTCCAGCTCTGTATTTCTGTTCACAGCGGTTGACAGAAATATTGGAATATGCCAATTGCTTAACAAGACCATCAGTAATCATGATCCGAAACGCCATTACCATACGATGGGGATAGGGATTATTTCTGAACGATTTTCCGTTCCGGGATTAATTCGAAGTATATTCATACTTCCAGCTCTGTATTTCTGTTCACAGAGGTTGACAGAAATATTGACATATGCCAATTGCTTAACAAGACTATCAGTAATCATGATCCGCAACGCCATTACCATACGATGGGGATAGGGATTATTTCTGAACGATTTTCCGTTCCGGGATTAATTCGAAGTATATTCATACTTCCAGCTCTGTATTTCTGTTCACAGAGATTGACAGAAATATTGGAATATGCCAATTGCTTAACAAGACCATCAGTAATCATGATCCGAAACGCCATTACCATACGATAGGGACAGGGATTATTTCTGAATGATTTTCCGTTTCGGGATTGAATAATTCGAAGTATATTCATACTTCCAGCTCTGTATTTCTGTTCACAGAGGTTGACAGAAATATTGGCATATGCCAATTGCTTAACAAGACCATCAGTAATCATGATCCGAAACGCCATTACCATACGATAGGGACAGGGATTATTTCTGAATGATTTTCCGTTCCGGGATTAATTCGAAGTATATTCATACTTCCAGCTCTGTATTTCTGTTCACAGAGGTTGACAGAAATATTGGAATATGCCAATTGCTTAACAAGACCATCAGTAATCATGATCCGAAACGCCATTACCATACGATAGGGATAGGGATTATTTCTGAACGATTTTCCGTTTCGGGATTGAATAATTCGAAGATATTCATACTTCCATCTCTGTATTTCTGTTCACAGAGGTTGACAGAAATATTGGTATATGCCAATTGCTTAACAAGACCATCAGTAATCATGATCCGAAACGCCAGTAGCATACGATGGGGATAGGGATTATTTCTGAACGATTTTCCGTTCCGGGATTAATTCGCAGTATATTCATACTTCCAGCTCTGTATTTCTGTTCACAGCGGTTGACAGAAATATTGGAATATGCCAATTGCTTAACAAGACCATCAGTAATCATGATCCGAAACGCCATTACCATACGATCGGGATAGGGATTATTTCTGAACGATTTTCCGTTCCGGGATTAATTCGAAGTATATTCATACTTCCAGCTCTGTATTTCTGTTCACAGAGGTTGACAGAAATATTGACATATGCCAATTGCTTAACAAGACCATCAGTAATCATGATCCGAAGCGCCATTACCATACGATGGGGATAGGGATTATTTCTGAACGATTTTCCGTTTCGGAAATGAATAATTCGAAGTATATTCATACTTCCAGCTCTGTATTTCTTTTCACAGAGGTTGACAGAAATATTGGAATATGCCAATTGCTTAACAAGACCATCAGTAATCATGATCCGAAACGCCATTACCATACGATGGGGATAGGGATCATTTCTGAACGATTTTCCGTTCCGGGGTTGAATAATTCGAAGTATATTCATACTTCCAGCTTTGTATTTCTGTTCACAGAGGTTGACAGAAATATTGGAATATGCCAATTGCTTAACAAGACCATCAGTAATGATGATCCGAAACGCCATTACCATACGATAGGGATAGGGATTATTTCAGAACGATTTTCCGTTCCGGGATTAATTCGAAGTATATTCATACTTCCAGCTCTGTATTTCTGTTCACAGAGGTTGACAGAAATATTGGAATATGCCAATTGCTTAACAAGACCATCAATAATCATGATCCGAAACGCTATATCCATACGATGGGGATAGGGATTATTTCTGAACGATTTTCCGTTCCGGGATTAATTCGAAGTATATTCATACTTCCAGCTCTGTATTTCTGTTCACATAGGTTGACAGAAATATTGGAATATGCCAATTGCTTAACAAGACCATCAGTAATCATGATCCGAAGCGCCATTACCATACGATGGGGATAGGGATTATTTCTGAACGATTTTCCGTTCCGGGATTAATTCGAAGTATATTCATATTTGCAGCTTTGTATTTCTGTTCACAGAGGTTGACAGAAATATTGGAATATGCCAATTGCTTAACAAGACCATCAGTAATCATGATCCGAAACGCCATTACCATACGATGGGGATACGGATCATTAATGAACGATTTTCCGTTTCGGGGTTGAATAATTCGAAGTATATTCATACTTCCAGCTTTGTATTTCTGTTCACAGAGGTTGACAGAAATATAGGCATATGCCAATTGCTTAACAAGACCATCAGTAATCATGATCCGAAACGCCATTACCATACGATAGGGATAGGGATCCTTTCTGAACGATTTTCCGTTCCGGGATTAATTCGAAGTATATTCATACTTCCAGCTCTGTATTTCTGTTCACAGAGGTTGACAGAAATATTGGAATATGCCAATTGCTTAACAAGACCATCAGTAATCATGATCCGAAACGCTATTACCATACGATGGGAATAGGGATTATTTCTGAACGATTTTCCGTTCCGGGATTAATTCGAAGTATATTCATACTTCCAGCTCTGTATTTCTGTTCACAGAGGTTGACAGAAATATTGGAATATGCTAATTGCTTAACAAGACCATCAGTAATCATGATCCGAAGCGCCATTACCATACGATGGGGATAGGGATTATTTCTGAACGATTTTTCGTTCCGGGATTAATTCGAAGTATATTCATATTTGCAGCTTTGTATTTCTGTTCACAGAGGTTGACAGAAATATTGGAATATGCCAATTGCTTAACAAGACCATCAGTAATCATGATCCGAAACGCCATTACCATACGATAGGGATAGGGATTATTTCTGAACGATTTTCCGTTTCGGGATTGAATAATTCGAAGATATTCATACTTCCAGCTCTGTATTTCTGTTCACAGAGTTTGACAGAAATATTGGAATATGCCAATTGCTTAACAAGACCATCAGTAATCATGATCCGAAACGCCATTACCTTACGATGGGGAAAGGGATTATTTCTGAACGATTTTCCGTTCCGGGATTAATTCGAAGTATATTCATACTTCCAGCTCTGTATTTCTGTTCACAGAGATTGACAGAAATATTGGAATATGCCAATTGCTTAACAAGACCATCAGTAATCATGATCCGAAACGCCATTACCATACGATAGGGATAGGGATCCTTTCTGAACGATTTTCCGTTTCGGGATTGAATAATTCGAAGTATATTCATACTTCCAGCTCTGTATTTTTGTTCACAGAGGTTGACAGAAATATTGGAATATGCCAATTGCTTAACAAGACCATCAGTAATCATGATCCGAAACGCCATTACCATACGATGGGGATAGGGATCCTTTCTGAACGATTTTCCGTTTCGGGATTAATTCGAAGTATATTCATACTTCCAGCTCTGTATTTCTGTTCACAGTGGTTGACAGAAATATAATCAGTTATCATGATCCGAAGCGCCGTTACCATACGATGGGGATAGGGATCATTTCTGAACGATTTTCCGTTCCGGGATTAATTCGAAGTATATTCATACTTCCAGCTCTGTATTTCTGTTCACAGAGGTTGACAGAAATATTGGCATGTGCCAATTGCTTAACAAGACCATCAGTAATCATGATCCGAAACGCCATTACCATACGATGGGGATAGGGATCATTTCTGAACGATTTTCCGTTTCGGGGTTGAATAATTCGAAGTATATTCATACTTCCAGCTCTGTTTTTCTGTTCACAGAGGTTGACAGAAATATTGGAATATGCCAATTGCTTAACAAGACCATCAGTAATCATGATCCGAAACGCCATTACCATACGATAGGGATAGGGATCCTTTCTGAACGATTTTCCGTTTCGGGATTAATTCGAAGTATATTCATACTTCCAGCTCTGTATTTCTGTTCACAGAGGTTGACGAAAATATTGGCATATGCCAATTGCTTAACAAGACCATCAGTAATCATGATCCGAAACGCCATTACCATACGATGGGGATAGGGATTATTTCTGAACGATTTTCCGTTTCGGGATTAATTCGCAGTATATTCATACTTCCAGCTCTGTATTTCTGTTCACAGCGGTTGACAGAAATATTGGAATATGCCAATTGCTTAACAAGACCATCAGTAATCATGATCCGAAACGCCATTACCATACGATGGGGATAGGGATTATTTCTGAACGATTTTCCGTTCCGGGATTAATTCGAAGTATATTCATACTTCCAGCTCTGTATTTCTGTTCACAGAGGTTGACAGAAATATTGACATATGCCAATTGCTTAACAAGACCATCAGTAATCATGATCCGCAACGCCATTACCATACGATGGGGATAGGGATTATTTCTGAACGATTTTCCGTTCCGGGATTAATTCGAAGTATATTCATACTTCCAGCTCTGTATTTCTGTTCACAGAGATTGACAGAAATATTGGAATATGCCAATTGCTTAACAAGACCATCAGTAATCATGATCCGAAACGCCATTACCATACGATAGGGACAGAGATTATTTCTGAATGATTTTCCGTTTCGGGATTGAATAATTCGAAGTATATTCATACTTCCAGCTCTGTATTTCTGTTCACAGAGGTTGACAGAAATATTGGAATATGCCAATTGCTTAACAAGACCATCAGTAATCATGATCCGAAGCGCCATTACCATACGATGGGGATAGGGATTATTTCTGAACGATTTTCCGTTCCGGGATTAATTCGAAGTATATTCATATTTGCAGCTTTGTATTTCTGTTCACAGAGGTTGACAGAAATATTGGAATATGCCAATTGCTTAACAAGACCATCAGTAATCATGATCCGAAACGCCATTACCATACGATAGGGATAGGGATTATTTCTGAACGATTTTCCGTTTCGGGATTGAATAATTCGAAGATATTCATACTTCCATCTCTGTATTTCTGTTCACAGAGGTTGACAGAAATATTGGATATGCCAATTGCTTAACAAGACCATCAGTAATCATGATCCGAAACGCCATTAGCATACGATGGGGATAGGGATTATTTCTGAACGATTTTCCGTTCCGGGAATAATTCGAAGTATATTCATACTTCCAGCTCTGTATTTCTGTTCACTGAGGTTGACAGAAATATTGGCATATGCCAATTGCTTAACAAGACCATCAGTAATCATGATCCGAAACGCCATTACCATACGATGGGGATAGGGATTATTTCTGAACGATTTTCCGTTCCGGGATTAATTCGAAGTATATTCATACTTCCAGCTCTGTATTTCTGTTCACATAGGTTGACAGAAATATTGGAATATGCCAATTGCTTAACAAGACCATCAGTAATCATGATCCGAAGCGCCATTACCATACGATGGGGATAGGGATTATTTCTGAACGATTTTCCGTTCCGGGATTAATTCGAAGTATATTCATATTTGCAGCTTTGTATTTCTGTTCACAGAGGTTGACAGAAATATTGGAATATGCCAATTGCTTAACAAGACCATCAGTAATCATGATCCGAAACGCCATTACCATACGATGGGGATACGGATCATTTCTGAACGATTTTCCGTTTCGGGATTGAATAATTCGAAGATATTCATACTTCCATCTCTGTATTTCTGTTCACAGAGGTTGACAGAAATATTGGTATATGCCAATTGCTTAACAAGACCATCAGTAATCATGATCCGAAACGCCAGTAGCATACGATGGGGATAGGGATTATTTCTGAACGATTTTCCGTTCCGGGATTAATTCGCAGTATATTCATACTTCCAGCTCTGTATTTCTGTTCACAGCGGTTGACAGAAATATTGGAATATGCCAATTGCTTAACAAGACCATCAGTAATCATGATCCGAAACGCCATTACCATACGATCGGGATAGGGATTATTTCTGAACGATTTTCCGTTCCGGGATTAATTCGAAGTATATTCATACTTCCAGCTCTGTATTTCTGTTCACAGAGGTTGACAGAAATATTGACATATGCCAATTGCTTAACAAGACCATCAGTAATCATGATCCGAAGCGCCATTACCATACGATGGGGATAGGGATTATTTCTGAACGATTTTCCGTTTCGGAAATGAATAATTCGAAGTATATTCATACTTCCAGCTCTGTATTTCTTTTCACAGAGGTTGACAGAAATATTGGAATATGCCAATTGCTTAACAAGACCATCAGTAATCATGATCCGAAACGCCATTACCATACGATGGGGATAGGGATCATTTCTGAACGATTTTCCGTTCCGGGGTTGAATAATTCGAAGTATATTCATACTTCCAGCTTTGTATTTCTGTTCACAGAGGTTGACAGAAATATTGGAATATGCCAATTGCTTAACAAGACCATCAGTAATGATGATCCGAAACGCCATTACCATACGATAGGGATAGGGATTATTTCAGAACGATTTTCCGTTCCGGGATTAATTCGAAGTATATTCATACTTCCAGCTCTGTATTTCTGTTCACAGAGGTTGACAGAAATATTGGAATATGCCAATTGCTTAACAAGACCATCAATAATCATGATCCGAAACGCTATATCCATACGATGGGGATAGGGATTATTTCTGAACGATTTTCCGTTCCGGGATTAATTCGAAGTATATTCATACTTCCAGCTCTGTATTTCTGTTCACATAGGTTGACAGAAATATTGGAATATGCCAATTGCTTAACAAGACCATCAGTAATCATGATCCGAAGCGCCATTACCATACGATGGGGATAGGGATTATTTCTGAACGATTTTCCGTTCCGGGATTAATTCGAAGTATATTCATATTTGCAGCTTTGTATTTCTGTTCACAGAGGTTGACAGAAATATTGGAATATGCCAATTGCTTAACAAGACCATCAGTAATCATGATCCGAAACGCCATTACCATACGATGGGGATACGGATCATTAATGAACGATTTTCCGTTTCGGGGTTGAATAATTCGAAGTATATTCATACTTCCAGCTTTGTATTTCTGTTCACAGAGGTTGACAGAAATATAGGCATATGCCAATTGCTTAACAAGACCATCAGTAATCATGATCCGAAACGCCATTACCATACGATAGGGATAGGGATCCTTTCTGAACGATTTTCCGTTCCGGGATTAATTCGAAGTATATTCATACTTCCAGCTCTGTATTTCTGTTCACAGAGGTTGACAGAAATATTGGAATATGCCAATTGCTTAACAAGACCATCAGTAATCATGATCCGAAACGCTATTACCATACGATGGGAATAGGGATTATTTCTGAACGATTTTCCGTTCCGGGATTAATTCGAAGTATATTCATACTTCCAGCTCTGTATTTCTGTTCACAGAGGTTGACAGAAATATTGGAATATGCTAATTGCTTAACAAGACCATCAGTAATCATGATCCGAAGCGCCATTACCATACGATGGGGATAGGGATTATTTCTGAACGATTTTTCGTTCCGGGATTAATTCGAAGTATATTCATATTTGCAGCTTTGTATTTCTGTTCACAGAGGTTGACAGAAATATTGGAATATGCCAATTGCTTAACAAGACCATCAGTAATCATGATCCGAAACGCCATTACCATACGATAGGGATAGGGATTATTTCTGAACGATTTTCCGTTTCGGGATTGAATAATTCGAAGATATTCATACTTCCAGCTCTGTATTTCTGTTCACAGAGTTTGACAGAAATATTGGAATATGCCAATTGCTTAACAAGACCATCAGTAATCATGATCCGAAACGCCATTAGCATACGATGGGGAAAGGGATTATTTCTGAACGATTTTCCGTTCCGGGATTAATTCGAAGTATATTCATACTTCCAGCTCTGTATTTCTGTTCACAGAGATTGACAGAAATATTGGAATATGCCAATTGCTTAACAAGACCATCAGTAATCATGATCCGAAACGCCATTACCATACGATAGGGATAGGGATCCTTTCTGAACGATTTTCCGTTTCGGGATTGAATAATTCGAAGTATATTCATACTTCCAGCTCTGTATTTTTGTTCACAGAGGTTGACAGAAATATTGGAATATGCCAATTGCTTAACAAGACCATCAGTAATCATGATCCGAAACGCCATTACCATACGATGGGGATAGGGATCCTTTCTGAACGATTTTCCGTTTCGGGATTAATTCGAAGTATATTCATACTTCCAGCTCTGTATTTCTGTTCACAGTGGTTGACAGAAATATAATCAGTTATCATGATCCGAAGCGCCGTTACCATACGATGGGGATAGGGATCATTTCTGAACGATTTTCCGTTCCGGGATTAATTCGAAGTATATTCATACTTCCAGCTCTGTATTTCTGTTCACAGAGGTTGACAGAAATATTGGCATGTGCCAATTGCTTAACAAGACCATCAGTAATCATGATCCGAAACGCCATTACCATACGATGGGGATAGGGATCATTTCTGAACGATTTTCCGTTTCGGGGTTGAATAATTCGAAGTATATTCATACTTCCAGCTCTGTATTTCTGTTCACAGAGGTTGACAGAAATATTGGAATATGCCAATTGCTTAACAAGACCATCAGTAATCATGATCCGAAACGCCATTACCATACGATAGGGATAGGGATCCTTTCTGAACGATTTTCCGTTTCGGGATTAATTCGAAGTATATTCATACTTCCAGCTCTGTATTTCTGTTCACAGAGGTTGACGAAAATATTGGCATATGCCAATTGCTTAACAAGACCATCAGTAATCATGATCCGAAACGCCATTACCATACGATGGGGATAGGGATTATTTCTGAACGATTTTCCGTTTCGGGATTAATTCGCAGTATATTCATACTTCCAGCTCTGTATTTCTGTTCACAGCGGTTGACAGAAATATTGGAATATGCCAATTGCTTAACAAGACCATCAGTAATCATGATCCGAAACGCCATTACCATACGATGGGGATAGGGATTATTTCTGAACGATTTTCCGTTTCGGGATTAATTCGAAGTATATTCATACTTCCAGCTCTGTATTTCTGTTCACAGAGGTTGACAGAAATATTGACATATGCCAATTGCTTAACAAGACCATCAGTAATCATGATCCGCAACGCCATTACCATACGATGGGGATAGGGATTATTTCTGAACGATTTTCCGTTCCGGGATTAATTCGAAGTATATTCATACTTCCAGCTCTGTATTTCTGTTCACAGAGATTGACAGAAATATTGGAATATGCCAATTGCTTAACAAGACCATCAGTAATCATGATCCGAAACGCCATTACCATACGATAGGGACAGAGATTATTTCTGAATGATTTTCCGTTTCGGGATTGAATAATTCGAAGTATATTCATACTTCCAGCTCTGTATTTCTGTTCACAGAGGTTGACAGAAATATTGGAATATGCCAATTGCTTAACAAGACCATCAGTAATCATGATCCGAAGCGCCATTACCATACGATGGGGATAGGGATTATTTCTGAACGATTTTCCGTTCCGGGATTAATTCGAAGTATATTCATATTTGCAGCTTTGTATTTCTGTTCACAGAGGTTGACAGAAATATTGGAATATGCCAATTGCTTAACAAGACCATCAGTAATCATGATCCGAAACGCCATTACCATACGATAGGGATAGGGATTATTTCTGAACGATTTTCCGTTTCGGGATTGAATAATTCGAAGATATTCATACTTCCATCTCTGTATTTCTGTTCACAGAGGTTGACAGAAATATTGGATATGCCAATTGCTTAACAAGACCATCAGTAATCATGATCCGAAACGCCATTAGCATACGATGGGGATAGGGATTATTTCTGAACGATTTTCCGTTCCGGGATTAATTCGAAGTATATTCATACTTCCAGCTCTGTATTTCTGTTCACAGAGATTGACAGAAATATTGGAATATGCCAATTGCTTAACAAGACCATCAGTAATCATGATCCGAAACGCCATTACCATACGATGGGGATAGGGATTATTTCTGAACGATTTTCCGTTTCGGGATTAATTCGCAGTATATTCATACTTCCAGCTCTGTATTTCTGTTCACAGCGGTTGACAGAAATATTGGAATATGCCAATTGCTTAACAAGACCATCAGTAATCATGATCAGAAACGCCATTACCATACGATGGGGATAGGGATTATTTCTGAACGATTTTCCGTTCCGGGATTAATTCGAAGTATATTCATACTTCCAGCTCTGTATTTCTGTTCACAGAGGTTGACAGAAATATTGACATATGCCAATTGCTTAACAAGACCATCAGTAATCATGATCCGAAACGCCATTACCATACGATGGGGATAGGGATTATTTCTGAACGATTTTCCGTTCCGGGATTAATTCGAAGTATATTCATACTTCCAGCTCTGTATTTCTGTTCACAGAGATTGACAGAAATATTGGAATATGCCAATTGCTTAACAAGACCATCAGTAATCATGATCCGAAACGCCATTACCATACGATAGGGATAGGGATTATTTCTGAACGATTTTCCGTTTCGGGATTGAATAATTCGAAGATATTCATACTTCCATCTCTGTATTTCTGTTCACAGAGGTTGACAGAAATATTGGATATGCCAATTGCTTAACAAGACCATCAGTAATCATGATCCGAAACGCCATTAGCATACGATGGGGATAGGGATTATTTCTGAACGATTTTCCGTTCCGGGATTAATTCGAAGTATATTCATACTTCCAGCTCTGTATTTCTGTTCACAGAGATTGACAGAAATATTGGAATATGCCAATTGCTTAACAAGACCATCAGTAATCATGATCCGAAACGCCATTACCATACGATGGGGATAGGGATTATTTCTGAACGATTTTCCGTTTCGGGATTAATTCGCAGTATATTCATACTTCCAGCTCTGTATTTCTGTTCACAGCGGTTGACAGAAATATTGGAATATGCCAATTGCTTAACAAGACCATCAGTAATCATGATCCGAAACGCCATTACCATACGATGGGGATAGGGATTATTTCTGAACGATTTTCCGTTCCGGGATTAATTCGAAGTATATTCATACTTCCAGCTCTGTATTTCTGTTCACAGAGGTTGACAGAAATATTGACATATGCCAATTGCTTAACAAGACCATCAGTAATCATGATCCGAAACGCCATTACCATACGATGGGGATAGGGATTATTTCTGAACGATTTTCCGTTCCGGGATTAATTCGAAGTATATTCATACTTCCAGCTCTGTATTTCTGTTCACAGAGATTGACAGAAATATTGGAATATGCCAATTGCTTAACAAGACCATCAGTAATCATGATCCGGAACGCCATTACCATACGATAGGGATAGGGATCCTTTCTGAACGATTTTCCGTTTCGGGATTGAATAATTCGAAGTATATTCATACTTCCAGCTTTGTATTTCTGTTCACAGAGGTTGACAGAAATATTGGAATATGCCAATTGCTTAACAAGACCATCAGTAATCATGATCCGAAACGCCATTACCATACGATCGGGATAGGGATTATTTCTGAACGATTTTCCGTTCCGGGATTAATTCGAAGTATATTCATACTTCCAGCTCTGTATTTCTGTTCACAGAGGTTGACAGAAATATTGACATATGCCAATTGCTTAACAAGACCATCAGTAATCATGATCCGAAACGCCATTACCATACGATAGGGATAGGAATCCTTTCTGAACGATTTTCCGTTCCGGGATTAATTCGAAGTATATTCATACTTCCAGCTCTGTATTTCTGTTCACAGAGGTTGACAGAAATATTGGAATATGCCAATTGCTTAACAAGACCATCAGTAATCATGATCCGAAACGCCATTACCATACGATGGGGATAGGGATTATTTCTGAACGATTTTCCGTTCCGGGATTAATTCGAAGTATATTCATACTTCCAGCTCTGTATTTCTGTTCACAGAGGTTGACAGAAATATTGGAATATGCCAATTGCCTAACAAGACCATCAGTAATCATGATCCGAAGCGCCATTACCATACGATGGGTATAGGGATTATTTCTGAACGATTTTCCGTTCCGGGATTAATTCGAAGTATATTCATACTTCCAGCTTTGTATTTCTGTTCACAGAGGTTGACAGAAATATTGGAATATGCCAATTGCTTAACAAGACCATCAGCAATCATGATCCGAAACGCCATTACCATACGATAGGGATAGGGATTATTTCTGAACGATTTTCCGTTTCGGGATTGAATAATTCGAAGATATTCATACTTCCAGCTCTGTATTTCTGTTCACAGAGGTTGACAGAAATATTGGAATATGCCAATTGCTTAACAAGACCATCAGTAATCATGATCCGAAACGCCATTAGCATACGATGGGGAAAGGGATTATTTCTGAACGATTTTCCGTTCCGGGATTAATTCGAAGTATATTCATATTTGCAGCTTTGTATTTCTGTTCACAGAGGTTGACAGAAATATTGGAATATGCCAATTGCTTAACAAGACCATCAGTAATCATGATCCGAAACGCCATTACCATACGCTAGGGATAGGGATTATTTCTGAACGATTTTCCGTTTCGGGATTGAATAATTCGAAGATATTCATACTTCCAGCTCTGTATTTCTGTTCACAGAGGTTGACAGAAATATTGGAATATGCCAATTGCTTAACAAGGCCATCAGTAATCATGATCCGAAACGCCATTACCATACGATGGGGATAGGGATTATTTCTGAACGATTTTCCGTTGCGGGATTAATTCGAAGTATATTCATACTTCCAGCTCTGTATTTCTGTTCACAGAGGTTGACAGAAATATTGGAATATGCCAATTGCTTAACAAGACCATCAGTAATCATGATCCGAAACGCCATTACCATACGATAGGGATAGGGATCCTTTCTGAACGATTTTCCGTTCCGGGATTGAATAATTCGAAGTATATTCATACTTCCAGCTCTGTATTTCTGTTCACAGAGGTTGACAGAAATATTGGAATATGCCAATTGCTTAACAAGACCATCAGTAATCATGATCCGAAACGCCATTACCATACGATGGGGATAGGGATCATTTCTGAACGATTTTCCGTTCCGGGATTAATTCGAAGTATATTCATACTTCCAGCTTTGTATTTCTGTTCACAGAGGTTGACAGAAATATTGGAATATGCCAATTGCTTAACAAGACCATCAGTAATCATGATCCGAAACGCCATTACCATACGATAGGGATAGGGATCCTTTCTGAACGATTTTCCGTTCCGGGATTGAATAATTCGAAGTATATTCATACTTCCAGCTCTGTATTTCTGTTCACAGAGGTTGACAGAAATATTGGAATATGCCAATTGCTTAACAAGACCATCAGTAATCATGATCCGAAGCGCAATTACCATACGATGGGGATAGGGATCCTTTCTGAACGATTGTCTGCTTCAGAATTGAATAATTCGAAGTATATTCATACTTCCAGCTCTGTATTTCTTTTCACAGAGGTTGACAGAAATATTGGAATATGCCAATTGCTTAAAAAGACCATCAGTAATCATGATCCGAAACGCCATTACCATACGATGGGGATAGGGATTATTTCTGAACGATTTTCCGTTCCTGGATTAATTCGAAGTATATTCATACTTCCAGCTCTGTATTTGTGTTCACAGAGGTTGACAGAAATATTGGAATATGCCAATTACTTAACAAGACCATCAGTAATCATGATCCGAAACGCCATTACCATACGATGGGGATAGGGATTATTTCCTGAACGATTTTCCGTTCCGGGATTAATTCGAAGTATATTCATACTTTCAGCTCTGTATTTCTGTTCACAGAGGTTGACAGAAATATTGGAATATGCCAATTGCTTAACAAGACCATCAGTAGTCATGATCCGAAACGCCATTACCATACGATGGGGATAGAGATTATTTCTGAACGATTT
Source organism: Tipula lateralis (assembly GCA_963932295.1). Lineage (NCBI taxonomy): Eukaryota > Metazoa > Arthropoda > Insecta > Diptera > Tipulidae > Tipula > Tipula lateralis. The sequence continues at coordinate 3,980,554 of OZ010739.1, read as the reverse complement.
TCCGTTCCGGGAATAATTCGAAGTATATTCATACTTTCAGCTCTGTATTTCTGTTCACAGAGGTTGACAGAAATATTGGAATATGCCAATTGCTTAACAAGACCATCAGTAATCATGATCCGAAACGCCATTACCATACGATGGGGATAGGGATCATTTCTGAACGATTTTCCGTTTCGGGATTAATTCGAAGTATATTCATACTTCCAGCTCTGTATTTCTGTTCATAGAGGTTGACAGAAATATTGGAATATGCCAATTGCTTGACAAGACCATCAGTAATCATGATCCGAAACGCCATTACCATACGATAGGGATAGGAATTATTTCTGAACGATTTTCCGTTTCGGGATTGAATAATTCGAAGTATATTCATACTTCCAGCTCTGTATTTCTGTTCACAGAGGTTGACAGAAATATTGGAATATGCCAATTGCTTAACAAGACCATCAGTAATCATGATCCGAAACGCCATTACTATACGATGGGGTAGGGATTATTTCTGAACAATTTTCTGTTCCGGGATTGAATAATTCGAAGTATATTCATACTTCCAGCTCTGTATTTCTGTTCACAGAGGTTGACAGAAATATTGGAATATGCCAATTGCTTAACAAGACCATCAGTAATCATGATCCGAAACGCCATTACCATACGATGGGGATAGGGATTATTTCTGAACGATTTTCCGTTTCGGGATTAATTCGAAGTATATTCATACTTCCAGCTCTGTATTTCTGTTCACAGAGGTTGACAGTAATATTGGAATATGCCAATTGCTTAACAAGACCATCAGTAATCATGATCCGAAACGCCATTACCATACGATGGGGTAGGGATTATTTCTGAACAATTTTTTGTTCCGGGATTGAATAATTCGAAGTATATTCATACTTCCAGCTCTGTATTTCGGTTCACAGAGGTTGACAGAAATATTGGCATATGCCAATTGCTTAACAAGACCATTAGTAATCATGATCCGAAACGCCATTACCATACGATGGGGATAAGGATCCTTTCTGAACGATTTTCCGTTTCGGGATTGAATAATTCGAAGTATATTCATACTTCCAGCTCTGTATTTCTGTTCACATAGGTTGAGAGAAATATTGGCATATGCCAATTGCTTAACAAGACCATCAGTAATCATGATCCGAAACGCCATTACCATACGATAGGGATAGGGATTATTTCTGAACGATTTTCCGTTTCGGGATTGAATAATTCGAAGTATATTCATACTTCCAGCTCTGTATTTCTGTTCGCAGAGGTTGACAGAAATATTGGAATATGCCAATTGCTTAACAAGACCATCAGTAATCATGATCCGAAACGCCATTACCATACGATGGGGATAGGGATCCTTTCTGAACGATTTTCCGTTTCGGGATTGAATAATTCGAAGTATATTCATACTTCTAGCTCTGTATTTCTGTTCACATAGGTTGACAGAAATATTGGAATATGCCAATTGCTTAACAAGACCATCAGTAATCATGATCCGAAACGCCATTACCATACGATAGGGAAAGGGATCCTTTCTGAACGATTTTCCGTTTCGGGATTGAATAATTCGAAGTATATTCATACTTCCAGCTCTGTATTTCTGTTCACAGAGGTTGACAGAAATATTGGCATATGCCAATTGCTTAACAAGACCACCAGTAATCATGATCCGAAACGCCATTACCATACGATAGGGATAGGGATCCTTTCTGAACGATTTTCCGTTTCGGGATTGAATAATTCGAAGTATATTCATACTTCCAGCTCTGTATTTCTGTTCACAGAGGTTGACAGAAATATTGGAATATGCCAATTGCTTAACAAGACCATCAGTAATCATGATCCGAAACGCCATTACCATACGATGGGGATAGGGATTATTTCTGAACGATTTTCCGTTTCGGGATTAATTCGAAGTATATTCATACTTCCAGCTTTGTTTTTCTGTTCACAGAGGTTGACAGAAATATTGGAATATGCCAATTGCTTATAAAGACTATCAGTAACCATGATCCAAAACGACATTACCATACGATGGGGATAGCGATTATTTACGCTTTTCCGTTTCGGGATTGAATAATTCGAAGTATATTCATACTTCCAGCTCTGTATTTCTGTTCACATAGGTTGACAGAAATATTGGAATATGCCAATTGCTTAACAAGACCATCAGTAATCATGATCCGAAACGCCATTACCATACGATAGGGATAGGGATTATTTCTGAACGATTTTCCGTTCCGGGATTAATTCGAAGTATATTCATACTTCCAGCTCTGTATTTCTGTTCACAGAGGTTGACAGAAATATTGGCATATGCCAATTGCTTGACAAGACCATCAGTAATCATGATCCGAAACGCCATTAGCATACGATGGGGATAGGGATCATTTCTGAACGATTTTCCGTTTCGGGGTTGAATAATTCGAAGTATATTCATACTTCCAGCTCTGTATTTCTGTTCACAGAGGTTGACAGAAATATTGGCATATGCCAATTGCTTAACAAGACCATCAGTAATCATGATCCAAAAGGCCATCACCATACGATGGGGATAGGGATCCTTTCTGAACGATTTTCCGTTTCGGGGTTGAATAATTCCAAGAATATTCATACTTCCAGCTCTGTATTTCTGTTCACAGAGGTTGACAGAAATATTGGAATATGCCAATTGCTTAACAAGACCATCAGTAATCTTGATCCGAAACGCCATTACCATATGATGGGGATAGCGATTATTTACGCTTTTCCGTTTCGGGATTGAATAATTCTAAGTATATTCATACTTCCAGCTCTGTATTTCTGTTCACAGAGGTTGACAGAAATATTGGAATATGCCAATTGCTTAACAAGACCATCAGTAATCATGATCCGAAACGCTATTACCATACGATAGGGATAGGGAACCTTTCTGAACGATTTTCCGTTTCGGGATTGAATAATTCGAAGTATATTCATACTTCCAGCTCTGTATTTCTGTTCACAGAGGTTGACAGAAATATTGGAATATGCCAATTGCTTAACAAGACCATCAGTAATCATGATCCGAAACGCCATTACCATACGATGGGGATAGGGATTATTTCTGAACAATTTTCCGTTCCGGGATTAATTCGAAGTATATTCATACTTTCAGCTCTGTATTTCTGTTCACAGAGGCTGACAGAAATATTGGAATATGCCAATCGCTTAACAAGACCATCAGTAATCATGATCCGAAACGCCATTACCATACGATGGGGATAGGGATTATTTCTGAACGATTTTCCGTTCCGGGATTAATTCGAAGTATATTCATACTTTCAGCTCTGTATTTCTGTTCACAGAGGTTGACAGAAATATTGGAATATGCCAATTGCTTAACAAGACCATCAGTAATCATGATCCGAAACGCCATTACCATACGATGGGGATAGGGATCCTTTCTGAACGATTTTCCGTTCCGAGATTAATTCGAAGTATATTCATACTTTCAGCTCTGTATTTCTGTTCACAGAGGTTGACAGAAATATTGGAATATGCCAATTACTTAACAAGACCATCAGTAATCATGATCCGAAACGCCATTACCATACGATGGGGATAGGGATTATTTCTGAACGATTTTCCGTTTCGGGATTGAATAATTCGAAGTATATTCATACTTTCAGCTCTGTATTTCTGTTCACAGAGGTTGACAGAAATATTGGAATATGCCAATTACTTAACAAGACCATCAGTAATCATGATCCGAAACGCCATTACCAATGCCAATTGCTTAATAACACCATCAGTAATCATGATCCGAAATGCCATTACCATACGATGGGGATAGGGATCATTTCTGAACGATTTTCCGTTTCGGGAATAATTCGAAGTATATTCATACTTCCAGATCTGTATTTGTGTTCACAGAGGTTGACAGAAATATTGGCATATGCCAATTACTTAACAAGACCATCAGTAATCATGATCCGAAACGCCATTACCGTACGATGGGGATAGGGATTATTTTCTGAACGATTTTCCGTTCCGGGATTAATTCGAAGTATATTCATACTTTCAGCTCTGTATTTCTGTTCACAGAGGTTGACAGAAATATTGGAATATGCCAATTGCTTAACAAGACCATCAGTAATCATGATCCGAAACGCCATTACCATACGATGGGGATAGGGATTATTTCTGAACGATTTTCCGTTCCGGGATTAATTCGAAGTATATTCATACTTTCAGCTCTGTATTTCTGTTCACAGAGGTTGACAGAAATATTGGAATATGCCAATTGCTTAACAAGACCATCAGTAATCATGATCCGAAACGCCATTACCATACGATGGGGATAGGGATTATTTCTGAACGATTTTCCGTTCCGGGATTAATTCGAAGTATATTCATACTTTCAGCTCTGTATTTGTGTTCACAGAGGTTGACAGAAATATTGGAATATGCCAATTACTTAACAAGACCATCAGTAATCATGATCCGAAACGCCATTACCATACGATGGGGATAGGGATTATTTCTGAACGATTTTCCGTTCCGGGATTAATTCGAAGTATATTCATACTTCCAGCTCTGTATTTGTGTTCACAGAGGTTGACAGAAATATTGGAATATGCCAATTACTTAACAAGACCATCAGTAATCATGATCCGAAACGCCATTACCATACGATGGGGATAGGGATTATTTCTGAACGATTTTCCGTTCCGGGATTAATTCGAAGTATATTCATACTTTCAGCTCTGTATTTGTGTTCACAGAGGTTGACAGAAATATTGGAATATGCCAATTACTTAACAAGACCATCAGTAATCATGATCCGAAACGCCATTACCATACGATGGGGATAGGGATTATTTTCTGAACGATTTTCCGTTCCGGGATTAATTCGAAGTATATTCATACTTTCAGCTCTGTATTTCTGTTCACTGAGGTTGACAGAAATATTGGAATATGCCAATTACTTAACAAGACCATCAGTAATCATGATCCGAAACGCCATTACCATACGATGGGGATAGGGATTATTTCTGAACGATTTTCCGTTCCGGGATTAATTCGAAGTATATTCATACTTTCAGCTCTGTATTTGTGTTCACAGAGGTTGACAGAAATATTGGAATATGCCAATTACTTAACAAGACCATCAGTAATCATGATCCGAAACGCCATTACCATACGATGGGGATAGGGATCATTTCTGAACGATTTTCCGTTCCGGGAATAATTCGAAGTATATTCATACTTTCAGCGCTCTGTATTTGTGTTCACAGAGGTTGACAGAAATATTGGAATATGCCAATTACTTAACAAGACCATCAGTAATCATGATCCGAAACGCCATTACCATACGATGGGGATAGGGATTATTTCTGAACGATTTTCCGTTCCGGGATTAATTCGAAGTATATTCATACTTTTAGCTCTGTATTTGTGTTCACAGAGGTTGACAGAAATATTGGAATATGCCAATTGCTTAACAAGACCATCAGTAATCATGATCCGAAACGCCATTACCATACGATGGGGATAGGGATTATTTCTGAACGATTTTCCGTTCCGGGATTAATTCGAAGTATATTCATACTTTCAGCTCTGTATTTCTGTTCACAGAGGTTGACAGAAATATTGGCATATGCCAATTGCTTAACAAGACCATCAGTAATCATGATCCGAAACGCCATTACCATACGATGGGGATAGGGATCATTTCTGAACGATTTTCCGTTCCGGGATTAATTCGAAGTATATTCATACTTTCAGCTCTGTATTTGTGTTCACAGAGGTTGACAGAAATATTGGAATATGCCAATTACTTAACAAGACCATCAGTAATCATGATCCGAAACGCCATTACCATACGATGGGGATAGGGATTATTTCTGAACGATTTTCCGTTCCGGGAATAATTCGAAGTATATTCATACTTCCAGCTCTGTATTTCTGTTCACTGAGGTTGACAGAAATATTGGCATATGCCAATTGCTTAACAAGACCATCAGTAATCATGATCCGAAACGCCATTACCATACGATGGGGATAGGGATTATTTCTGAACGATTTTCCGTTCCGGGATTAATTCGAAGTATATTCATACTTCCAGCTCTGTATTTGTGTTCACAGAGGTTGACAGAAATATTGGAATATGCCAATTGCTTAACAAGACCATCAGTAATCATGATCCGAAATGCCATTACCATACGATGGGGATAGGGATTATTTCTGAACGATTTTCCGTTCCGGGATTAATTCGAAGTATATTCATACTTCCAGCTCTGTATTTGTGTTCACAGAGGTTGACAAAAATATTGGAATATGCCAATTACTTAACAAGACCATCAGTAATCATGATCCGAAACGCCATTACCATACGATGGGGATAGGGATTATTTCTGAACGATTTTCCGTTCCGGGATTAATTCGAAGTATATTCATACTTCCAGCTCTGTATTTGTGTTCACAGAGGTTGACAGAAATATTGGAATATGCCAATTGCTTAACAAGACCATCAGTAATCATGATCCGAAATGCCATTACCATACGATGGGGATAGGGATTATTTCTGAACGATTTTCCGTTCCGGGATTAATTCGAAGTATATTCATACTTCCAGCTCTGTATTTGTGTTCACAGAGGTTGACAAAAATATTGGAATATGCCAATTACTTAACAAGACCATCAGTAATCATGATCCGAAACGCCATTACCATACGATGGGGATAGGGATTATTTCTGAACGATTTTCCGTTCCGGGATTAATTCGAAGTATATTCATACTTCCAGCTCTGTATTTGTGTTCACAGAGGTTGACAGAAATATTGGAATATGCCAATTGCTTAACAAGACCATCAGTAATCATGATCCGAAATGCCATTACCATACGATGGGGATAGGGATTATTTCTGAACGATTTTCCGTTCCGGGATTAATTCGAAGTATATTCATACTTCCAGCTCTGTATTTGTGTTCACAGAGGTTGACAAAAATATTGGAATATGCCAATTACTTAACAAGACCATCAGTAATCATGATCCGAAACGCCATTACCATACGATGGGGATAGGGATTATTTCTGAACGATTTTCCGTTCCGGGATTAATTCGAAGTATATTCATACTTTCAGCTCTGTATTTCTGTTCACAGAGGTTGACAGAAATATTGGCATATGCCAATTGCTTAACAAGACCATCAGTAATCATGATCCGAAACGCCATTACCATACGATGGGGATAGGGATCATTTCTGAACGATTTTCCGTTCCGGGATTAATTCGAAGTATATTCATACTTTCAGCTCTGTATTTGTGTTCACAGAGGTTGACAGAAATATTGGAATATGCCAATTACTTAACAAGACCATCAGTAATCATGATCCGAAACGCCATTACCATACGATGGGGATAGGGATTATTTCTGAACGATTTTCCGTTCCGGGAATAATTCGAAGTATATTCATACTTCCAGCTCTGTATTTCTGTTCACTGAGGTTGACAGAAATATTGGCATATGCCAATTGCTTAACAAGACCATCAGTAATCATGATCCGAAACGCCATTACCATACGATGGGGATAGGGATTATTTCTGAACGATTTTCCGTTCCGGGATTAATTCGAAGTATATTCATACTTTCAGCTCTGTATTTGTGTTCACAGAGGTTGACAGAAATATTGGAATATGCCAATTACTTAACAAGACCATCAGTAATCATGATCCGAAACGCCATTACCATACGATGGGGATAGGGATTATTTCTGAACGATTTTCCGTTCCGGAAATAATTCGAAGTATATTCATACTTTCAGCTCTGTATTTCTGTTCACAGAGGTTGACAGAAATATTGGAATATGCCAATTGCTTAACAAGACCATCAGTAATCATGATCCGAAACGCCATTACCATACGATGGGGATAGGGATTATTTCTGAACGATTTTCCGTTCCGGGATTAATTCGAAGTATATTCATACTTTCAGCTCTGTATTTGTGTTCACAGAGGTTGACAGAAATATTGGAATATGCCAATTACTTAACAAGACCATCAGTAATCATGATCCGAAACGCCATTACCATACGATGGGGATAGGGATTATTTCTGAACGATTTTCCGTTCCGGGATTAATTCGAAGTATATTCATACTTTCAGCTCTGTATTTCTATTCACAGAGGTTGACAGAAATATTGGAATATGCCAATTGCTTAACAAGACCATCAGTAATCATGATCCGAAATGCCATTACCATACGATGGGGATAGGGATTATTTCTGAACGATTTTCCGTTCCGGGATTAATTCGAAGTATATTCATACTTCCAGCTCTGTATTTGTGTTCACAGAGGTTGACAGAAATATTGGAATATGCCAATTACTTAACAAGACCATCAGTAATCATGATCCGAAACGCCATTACCATACGATAGGGATAGGGATTATTTCTGAACGATTTTCCGTTCCGGGATTAATTCGAAGTATATTCATACTTCCAGCTCTGTATTTGTGTTCACAGAGGTTGACAGAAATATTGGAATATGCCAATTGCTTAACAAGACCATCAGTAATCATGATCCGAAATGCCATTACCATACGATGGGGATAGGGATTATTTCTGAACGATTTTCCGTTCCGGGATTAATTCGAAGTATATTCATACTTCCAGCTCTGTATTTGTGTTCACAGAGGTTGACAAAAATATTGGAATATGCCAATTACTTAACAAGACCATCAGTAATCATGATCCGAAACGCCATTACCATACGATGGGGATAGGGATTATTTCTGAACGATTTTCCGTTCCGGGATTAATTCGAAGTATATTCATACTTTCAGCTCTGTATTTCTGTTCACAGAGGTTGACAGAAATATTGGCATATGCCAATTGCTTAACAAGACCATCAGTAATCATGATCCGAAACGCCATTACCATACGATGGGGATAGGGATCCTTTCTGAACGATTTTCCGTTCCGGGATTAATTCGAAGTATATTCATACTTTCAGCTCTGTATTTGTGTTCACAGAGGTTGACAGAAATATTGGAATATGCCAATTACTTAACAAGACCATCAGTAATCATGATCCGAAACGCCATTACCATACGATGGGGATAGGGATTATTTCTGAACGATTTTCCGTTCCGGGAATAATTCGAAGTATATTCATACTTCCAGCTCTGTATTTCTGTTCACTGAGGTTGACAGAAATATTGGCATATGCCAATTGCTTAACAAGACCATCAGTAATCATGATCCGAAACGCCATTACCATACGATGGGGATAGGGATTATTTCTGAACGATTTTCCGTTCCGGGATTAATTCGAAGTATATTCATACTTTCAGCTCTGTATTTCTGTTCACAGAGGTTGACAGAAATATTGGAATATGCCAATTACTTAACAAGACCATCAGTAATCATGATCCGAAACGCCATTACCATACGATGGGGATAGGGATTATTTCTGAACGATTTTCCGTTCCGGGATTAATTCGAAGTATATTCATACTTTCAGCTCTGTATTTCTGTTCACAGAGGTTGACAGAAATATTGGAATATGCCAATTACTTAACAAGACCATCAGTAATCATGATCCGAAACGCCATTACCTTACGATGGGGATAGGGATTATTTCTGAACGATTTTCCGTTCCGGGATTAATTCGAAGTATATTCATACTTCCAGCTCTGTATTTCTGTTCACAGAGGTTGACAGAAATATTGGCATATGCCAATTGCTTAACAAGACCATCAGTAATCATGATCCGAAACGCCATACCATACGATGGGGATAGGGATCATTTCTGAACGATTTTCCGTTTCGGAAATGAATAATTCGAAGTATATTCATTCTTCCAGCTCTGTATTTCTGTTCACAGAGGTTGACAGAAATATTGGAATATGCCAATTGCTTAACAAGACCATCAGCAATCATGATCCGAAACGCCATTACCATACGATGGGGATAGGGATCCTTTCTGGACGATTTTCCGTTCCGGGATTAATTCGAAGTATATTCATACTTCCAGCTCTGTATTTCTGTTCACAGAGGTTGACAGAAATATTGGAATATGCCAATTGCTTAACAAGACCATCAGTAATCATGATCTGAAACGCCATTACCATACGATAGGGATAGGGATCCTTTCTGAACGATTTTCCGTTTCTGGATTAATTCGAAGTATATTCATACTTCCAGCTCTGTATTTCTGTTCACATAGGTTGACAGAAATATTGGCATATGCCAATTGCTTAACAAGACCATCAGTAATCATGATCCGAAGCGCCATTACCATACGATGGGGATAGGGATCATTTCTGAACGATTTTCCGTTTCGTTATTGAATAATTCGAAGTATATTCATTCTTCCAGCTCTGTATTTCTGTTCACAGAGGTTGACAGAAATATTGGAATATGCCAATTGCTTAACAAGACCATCAGTAATCATGATCCGAAACGCCATTACCATACGATGGGGATAGGGATTATTTCTGAACGATTTTCCGTTCCGGGATTAATTCGAAGTATATTCATACTTCCAGCTCTGTATTTCTGTTCACAGAGGTTGACAGAAATATTGGAATATGCCAATTGCTTGACAATACCATCAGTAATCATGATCCGAAACGCCATTACCATACGATGGGGATAGGGATTATTTCTGAACGATTTTCCGTTCCGGGATTAATTCGAAGTATATTCATACTTCCAGCTCTGTATTTCTGTTCACAGAGGTTGACAGAAATATTGGAATATGCCAATTGCTTAACAAGACCATCAGTAATCATGATCCGAAACGCCATTACCATACGATGGGGATGGGGATCATTTCTGAACGATTTTCCGTCCCGGGATTAATTCGAAGTATATTTATACTTCCAGCTCTGTATTTCTGTTCACAGAGGTTGACAGAAATATTGGAATATGCCAATTGCTTCACAATACCATCAGTAATCATGATCCGAAACGCCATTACCATACGATGGGGATAGGGATTATTTCTGAACGATTTTCCGTTTCGGGATTGAATAATTCGAAGTATATTCATACTTCCAGCTCTGTATTTCTGTTCATAGAGGTTGACAGAAATATTGGAATATGCCAATTGCTTAACAAGACCATCAGTAATCATGATCCGAAACGCCATTACCATACGATGGGGATAGGGATTATTTCTGAACGATTTTCCGTTCCGGGATTAATTCGAAGTATATTCATACTTCCAGCTCTGTATTTCTGTTCACATAGGTTGACAGAAATATTGGAATATGCCAATTGCTTAACAAGACCATCAGTAATCATGATCCGAAACGCCATTACCATACGATGGGGATAGGGATCATTTCTGAACGATTTTCCGTTTCGTTATTGAATAATTCGAAGTATATTCATACTTCCAGCTCTGTATTTCTGTTCACAGAGGTTGACAGAAATATTGGCATATGCCAATTGCTTAACAAGACCATCAGTAATCATGATCCGAAACGCCATTACCATACGATGAGGAAAGGGATCCTTTCTGAACGATTTTCCGTTCCGGGATTAATTCGAAGTATATTCATACTTCCAGCTCTGTATTTCTGTTCACAGAGGTTGACAGAAATATTGGCATATGCCAATTGCTTAACAAGACCATCAGTAATCATGATCCAAAACGCCATTACCATACGATGGGGATAGGGATCCTTTCTGAACGATTTTCCGTTTCGGGATTGAATAATTCGAAGTATATTCATACTTCCAGCTCTGTATTTCTGTTCACAGAGGTTGACAGAAATATTGGAATATGCCAATTGCTTAACAAGACCATCAGTAATCATGATCCGAAACGCCATTACCATACGATGGGGATAGGGATCATTTCTGAACGGTTTTCCGTTCCGGGATTAATTCGAAGTATATTCATACTTCCAGCTCTGTATTTCTGTTCACAGAGGTTGACAGAAATATTGGAATATGCCAATTGCTTGACAATACCATCAGTAATCATGATCCGAAACGCCATTACCATACGATGGGGATAGGGATCATTTCTGAACGATTTTCCGTTTCGTTATTGAATAATTCGAAGTATATTCATTCTTCCAGCTCTGTATTTCTGTTCACAGAGGTTGACAGAAATATTGGAATATGCCAATTGCTTAACAAGACCATCAGCAATCATGATCCGAAACGCCATTACCATACGATAGGGATAGGGATCCTTTCTGAACGATTTTCCGTTTCGGGATTGAATAATTCGAAGTATATTCATACTCCCAGCTCTGTATTGCTGTTCACAGAGGTTGACAGAAATATTGGCATATGCCAATTGCTTAACAAGACCATCACTAATCATGAACCGAAACGCCATTACCATACGATGGGGATAGGGATCATTTCTGAACGATTTTCCGTTCCGGGATTATTTCGAAGTATATTCATACTTCCAGCTCTGTATTTCTGTTCACAGAGGTTGACAGAAATATTGGCATATGCCAATTGCTTAACAAGACCATCAGTAATCATGATCCGAAACGCCATTACCATACGATGGGGATAGGGATCATTTCTGAACGATTTTCCGTTTCGTTATTGAATAATTCGAAGTATATTCATTCTTCCAGCTCTGTATTTCTGTTCACAGAGGTTGACAGAAATATTGGAATATGCCAATTGCTTAACAAGACCATCAGCAATCATGATCCGAAACGCCATTACCATACGATAGGGATAGGGATCCTTTCTGAACGATTTTCCGTTCCGGGATTAATTCGAAGTATATTCATACTTCCAGCTCTGTATTTCTGTTCACAGAGGTTGACAGAAATATTGGCATATGCCAATTGATTAACAAGACCATCAGTAATCATGATCCGAAACGCCATTACCATACGATGGGGATAGGGATTATTTCTGAACGATTTTCCGTTTCGGGGTTGAATAATTCGAAGTATATTCATACTTCCAGCTCTGTATTTCTGTTCACAGAGGTTGACAGAAATATTGGAATATGCCAATTGCTTAACAAGACCATCAGTAATCATGATCCGAAACGCCATTACCATACGATGGGGATAGGGATTATTTCTGAACGATTTTCCGTTCCGGGATTAATTCGAAGTATATTCATACTTCCCGCTCTGTATTTCTATTCACAGAGGTTGACAGAAATATTGGCAAATGCCAATTGCTTAACAAGACCATCAGTAATCATGATCCGAAACGCCATTACCATACGATAGGGATAGGGATCATTTCTGAACGGTTTTCCGTTTCGGGATTGAGAAATTCGAAGTATATTCATACTTCCAGCTCTGTATTTCTGTTTACAGAGGTTGCCAGAAATATTGGCATATGCCAATTGCTTAACAAGACCATCGGCGATCATGATCCGAAACGCCATTACCATACGATGGGGATAGGGATCATTTCTGAACGATTTTCCGTTTCGGGATTAATTCGAAGTATATTCATACTTCCAGCTCTGTATTTCTGTTTACAGAGGTTGCCAGAAATATTGGCATATGCCAATTGCTTAACAAGACCATCGGCAATCATGATCCGAAACGCCATTACCATACGATGGGGATAGGGATCATTTCTGAACGGTTTTCCGTTTCGGGATTGAGAAATTCGAAGTATATTCATACTTCCAGCTCTGTGTTTCTGTTTACAGAGGTTGCCAGAAATATTGGCATATGCCAATTGCTTAACAAGACCATCGGCGATCATGATCCGAAACGCCATTACCATACGATGGGGATAGGGATCATTTCTGAACGATTTTCCGTTTCGGGATTAATTCGAAGTATATTCATACTTCCAGCTCTGTATTTCTGTTTACAGAGGTTGCCAGAAATATTGGCATATGCCAATTGCTTAACAAGACCATCGGCAATCATGATCCGAAACGCCATTACCATACGATGGGGATAGGGATCATTTCTGAACGGTTTTCCGTTTCGGGATTGAGAAATTCGAAGTATATTCATACTTCCAGCTCTGTATTTCTGTTTACAGAGGTTGCCAGAAATATTGGCATATGCCAATTGCTTAACAAGACCATCGGCGATCATGATCCGAAACGCCATTACCATACGATGGGGATAGGGATCATTTCTGAACGGTTTTCCGTTTCGGGATTGAGAAATTCGAAGTATATTCATACTTCCAGCTCTGTATTTCTGTTCACAGAGGTTGCCAGAAATATTGGCATATGCCAATTGCTTAACAAGACCATCAGTAATCATGATCCGAAACGCCATTACCATACGATGGGGATAGGGATCATTTCTGAACGATTTTCCGTTCCGGGATTAATTCGAAGTATATTCATACTTCCAGCTCTGTATTTCTGTTCACAGAGGTTGCCAGAAATATTGGCATATGCCAATTGCTTAACAAGACCATCAGTAATCATGATCCGAAACGCCATTACCATACGATGGGGATAGGGATCATTTCTGAACGATTTTCCGTTTCGGGATTAATTCGAAGTATATTCATACTTCCAGCTCTGTATTTCTGTTTACAGAGGTTGCCAGAAATATTGGCATATGCCAATTGCTTAACAAGACCATCGGCAATCATGATCCGAAACGCCATTACTATACGATGGGGATAGGGATCATTTCTGAACGATTTTCCGTTTCGGGATTGAGAAATTCGAAGTATATTCATACTTCCATCTCTGTATTTCTGTTCACAGAGGTTGCCAGAAATATTGGCATTAGCCAATTGCTTAACAAGACCATCGGCAATAATGACCCGAAACGCCATTACCATACGATGGGGATAGGGATCATTTCTGAACGGTTTTCCGTTTCGGGATTGAGAAATTCGAAGTATATTCATACTTCCAGCTCTGTATTTCTGTTCACAGAGGTTGCCAGAAATATTGGCATATGCCAATTGCTGAACAAGACCATCAGTAATCATGATCCGAAACGCCATTACCATACGATGGGGATAGGGATCCTTTCTGAACGGTTTTCCGTTTCGGGATTGAGAAATTCGAAGTATATTCATACTTCCAGCTCTGTTTTTTCTGTTCACAGAGGTTGCCAGAAATATTGGCATATGCCAATTGCTTAACAAGACCATCAGTAATCATGATCCGAAACGCCATTACCATACGATGGGGATAGGGATCCTTTCTGAACGATTTTCCGTTTCGGGATTAATTCGAAGTATATTCATACTTCCAGCTCTGTATTTCTGTTCACAGAGGTTGACAGAAATATTGGAATATGCCAATTGCTTAACAAGACCATCAGTAATCATGATCCGAAACGCCATTACCATACGATGGGGATAGGGATTATTTCTGAACGATTTTCCGTTTCGGGATTGAATAATTCGAAGTATATTCATACTTCCAGCTCTGTATTTCTGTTCACAGAGGTTGACAGAAATATTGGTATATGCCAATTGCTTGACAATACCATCAGTAATCATGATCCGAAACTACATTACCATACGATGGGGATAGGGATTATTTCTGAACGATTTTCCGTTTCGGGATTAATTCGAATTATATTCATACTTCCAGCTCTGTATTTCTGTTCACAGAGGTTGACAGAAATATTGGAATATGCCAATTGCTTAACAAGACATTCACTAATCATGATCCGAAACGCCATTACCATACGATGGGGATAGGGATCATTTCTGAACGATTTTCCGTTCCGGGATTAATTCGAAGTATATTCATACTTCCAGCTCTGTATTTCTGTTCACAGAGGTTGACAGAAATATTGGCATATGCCAATTGCTTAACAAGACCATCAGTAATCATGATCCGAAACGCCATTACCATACGATGGAGATAGGGATTGATTCTGAACGATTTTCCGTTTCGGGATTCATTCGAAGTATATTCATACTTCCAGCTCTGTATTTCTGTTCACAGAGGTTGACAGAAATATTGGAATATGCCAATTGCTTAACAAGACCATCAGTAATCATGATCCGAAACGCCATTACCATACGATGGGGATAGGGATCCTTTCTGAACGATTTTCCGTTCCGGGATTAATTCGAAGTATATTCATACTTCCAGCTCTGTATTTCTGTTCACAGAGGTTGACAGAAATATTGGTATATGCCAATTGCTTAACAAGACCATCAGTAATCATGATCCGAAACGCCATTACCATACGATGGGGATAGGGATCATTTCTGAACGATTTTCCGTTCCGGGATTAATTCGAAGTATATTCATACTTCCAGCTCTGTATTTCTGTTCATAGAGATTGACAGAAATATTGGAATATGCAAATTGCTTGACAAGACCATCAGTAATCATGATCCGAAACGCCATTACCATACGATGGGGATAGGGATTATTTCTGAACGATTTTCCGTTTCGGGATTGAATAATTCGAAGTATATTCATACTTCCAGCTCTGTATTTCTGTTCACAGAGGTTGACAGAAATATTGGTATATGCCAATTGCTTAACAAGACCATCAGTAATCATGATCCGAAACTACATTACCATACGATGGGGATAGGGATTATTTCTGAACGATTTTCCGTTTCGGGATTAATTCGAAGTATATTCATACTTCCAGCTCTGTATTTCTGTTCACAGAGGTTGACAGAAATATTGGCATATGCCAATTGCTAAACAGGACCATCAGTAATCATGACCCGAAACGCCATTACCATACGATAGGGATAGGGATCCTTTCTGAACGATTTTCCGTTTCTGGATTAATTCGAAGTATATTCATACTTCCAGCTCTGTATTTCTGTTCACATAGGTTGACAGAAATATTGGCATATGCCAATTGCTTAACAAGACATTCACTAATCATGATCCGAAACGCCATTACCATACGATGGGGATAGGGATTATTTCTGAACGATTTTCCGTTCCGGGATTAATTCGAAGTATATTCATACTTCCAGCTCTGTATTTCTGTTCACAGAGGTTGACAGAAATATTGGAATATGCCAATTGCTTAACAAGACCATCAGTAATCATGATCCGAAACGTCAATACCATACGATGGGGATAGGGATCCTTTCTGAACGATTTTCCGTTTCTGGATTAATTCGAAGTATATTCATACTTCCAGCTCTGTATTTCTGTTCACAGAGGTTGACAGAAATATTGGAATATGCCAATTGCTTAACAAGACCATCAGTAATCATGATCCGAAACGCCATTACCATACGATAGGGATAGGGATTATTTCTGAACGATTTTTCGTTCCGGGATTAATTCGAAGTATATTCATACTTCCAGCTCTGTATTTCTGTTCACAAAGGTTGACAGAAATATTGGCAAATGCCAATTGCTTAACAAGACCATCAGTAATCATGATCCGAAACGCCATTACCATACGATGGGGATAGGGATTATTTCTGAACGATTTTCCGTTCCAGGATTGATTCGTACTATATTCATACTTTCAGCTCTGTATTTCTGTTCACAGAGGTTGACAGAAATATTGGAATATGCCAATTGCTTAACAAGACCATCAGTAATCATGATCCGAAACGCCATTACCATACGATGGGGATAGGGATTATTTCTGAACGATTTTCCGTTCCGGGATTGAATAATTCGAAGTATATTCATACTTCCAGCTCTGTATTTCTGTTCACAGAGGTTGACAGAAATATTGGAATATGCCAATTGCTTAACAAGACCATCAGTAATCATGATCCGAAACGCCATTACCATACGATGGGGATAGGGATCATTTCTGAACGATTTTCCGTTCCGGGATTGAATAATTCGAAGTATATTCATACTTCCAGCTCTGTATTTCTGTTCACAGAGGTTGACAGAAATATTGGCATATGCCAATTGCTTAACAAGACCATCAGTAATCATGATCCGAAACGCCATACCATACGATGGGGATAGGGATCATTTATGAACGATTTTCCGTTTCGTTATTGAATAATTCGAAGTATATTCATTCTTCCAGCTCTGTATTTCTGTTCACAGAGGTTGACAGAAATATTGGTATATGCCAATTGCTTAACAAGACCATCAGCAATCATGATCCGAAACGCCATTACCATACGATAGGGATAGGGATCCTTTCTGGACGATTTTCCGTTCCGGGATTAATTCGAAGTATATTCATACTTCCAGCTCTGTATTTCTGTTCACAGAGGTTGACAGAAATATTGGCATATGCTAATTGCTTAACAAGACCATCAGTAATCATGATCCGAAGCGCCATTACCATACGATGGGGATAGGGATCATTTCTGAACGATTTTCCGTTTCGTTATTGAATAATTCGAAGTATATTCATTCTTCCAGCTCTGTATTTCTGTTCACAGAGGTTGACAGAAATATTGGAATATGCCAATTGCTTAACAAGACCATCAGTAATCATGATCCGAAACGCCATTACCATACGATGGGGATAGGGATTATTTCTGAACGATTTTCCGTTCCGGGATTAATTCGAAGTATATTCATACTTCCAGCTCTGTATTTCTATTCACAGAGGTTGACAGAAATATTGGAATATGCCAATTGCTTGACAATACCATCAGTAATCATGATCCGAAACGCCATTACCATACGATGGGGATAGGGATTATTTCTGAACGATTTTCCGTTCCGGGATTAATTCGAAGTATATTTATACTTCCAGCTCTGTATTTCTGTTCACAGAGGTTGACAGAAATATTGGAATATGCCAATTGCTTAACAATACCATCAGTAATCATGATCCGAAACGCCATTACCATACGATGGGGATAGGGATTATTTCTGAACGATTTTCCGTTTCGGGATTGAATAATTCGAAGTATATTCATACTTCCAGCTCTGTATTTCTGTTCATAGAGGTTGACAGAAATATTGGAATATGCCAATTGCTTAACAAGACCATCAGTAATCATGATCCGAAACGCCATTACCATACGATGGGGATATGGATCCTTTCTGAACGATTTTCCGTTCCGGGATTAATTCGAAGTATATTCATACTTCCAGCTCTGTATTTCTGTTCACAGAGGTTGACAGAAATATTGGAATATGCCAATTGCTTAACAAGACCATCAGTAATCATGATCCGAAATGTCACTACCATACGATGGGGATAGGGATCCTTTCTGAACGATTTTCCGTTTCGGGATTGAATAATTCGAAGTATATTCATACTTCCAGCTCTGTATTTCTGTTCACAGAGGTTGACAGAAATATTGGAATATGCCAATTGCTTAACAAGACTTTCACTAATCATGATCCGAAACGCCATTACCATACGATGGGGATAGGGATCATTTCTGAACGATTTTCCGTTCCGGGATTAATTCGAAGTATATTCATACTTCCAGCTCTGTATTTCTGTTCACAGAGGTTGACAGAAATATTGGCATATGCCAATTGCTTAACAAGACCATCAGTAATCATGATCCGAAACGCGATTACCATTCGATGGGGATAGGGATCATTTCTGAATGATTTTCCGTTCCGGGATTAATTCGAAGTATATTCATACTTCCAGCTCTGTATTTCTGTTCACAGAGGTTGACAGAAATATTGGCATATGCCAATTGCTTAACAAGACCATCAGCAATCATGATCCGAAACGCCATTACCATACGATAGGGATAGGGATCCCTTCTGAACGATTTTCCGTTCCGGGATTAATTCGAAGTATATTCATACTTCCAGCTCTGTATTTCTGTTCACAGAGGTTGACAGAAATATTGGCATATGCCAATTGCTTAACAAGACCATCAGTAATCATGATCCGAAACTACATTACCATACGATAGGGATAGGGATCCTTTCTGAACGATTTTCCGTTTCTGGATTAATTCGAAGTATATTCATACTTCCAGCTCTGTATTTCTGTTCACATAGGTTGACAGAAATATTGGAATATGCCAATTGCTTAACAAGACCATCAGTAATCATGATCCGAAACGCCATTACCATACGATGGGGATAGGGATCATTTCTGAACGATTTTCCGTTTCGTTATTGAATAATTCGAAGTATATTCATACTTCCAGCTCTGTATTTCTGTTCACAGAGGTTGACAGAAATATTGGCATATGCCAATTGCTTAACAATACCATCAGTAATCATGATCCGAAACGCCATTACCATACGATGGGGATAGGGATCCTTTCTGAACGATTTTCCGTTCCGGGATTAATTCGAAGTATATTCATACTTCCAGCTCTGTATTTCTGTTCACAGAGGTTGACAGAAATATTGGCATATGCCAATTGCTCTGTTCACAGAGGTTGACAGAAATATTGGAATATGCCAATTGCTTAACAAGACCATCAGTAATCATGATCCGAAACGCCATTACCATACGATGGGGATAGGGATTATTTCTGAACGATTTTCCGTTCCGGGATTGAATAATTCGAAGTATATTCATACTTCCAGCTCTGTATTTCTGTTCACAGAGGTTGACAGAAATATTGGAATATGCCAATTGCTTAACAAGACCATCAGTAATCATGATCCGAAACGCCATTACCATACGATGGGGATAGGGATCATTTCTGAACGATTTTCCGTTCCGGGATTGAATAATTCGAAGTATATTCATACTTCCAGCTCTGTATTTCTGTTCACAGAGGTTGACAGAAATATTGGCATATGCCAATTGCTTAACAAGACCATCAGTAATCATGATCCGAAACGCCATACCATACGATGGGGATAGGGATCATTTATGAACGATTTTCCGTTTCGTTATTGAATAATTCGAAGTATATTCATTCTTCCAGCTCTGTATTTCTGTTCACAGAGGTTGACAGAAATATTGGTATATGCCAATTGCTTAACAAGACCATCAGCAATCATGATCCGAAACGCCATTACCATACGATAGGGATAGGGATCCTTTCTGGACGATTTTCCGTTCCGGGATTAATTCGAAGTATATTCATACTTCCAGCTCTGTATTTCTGTTCACAGAGGTTGACAGAAATATTGGCATATGCTAATTGCTTAACAAGACCATCAGTAATCATGATCCGAAGCGCCATTACCATACGATGGGGATAGGGATCATTTCTGAACGATTTTCCGTTTCGTTATTGAATAATTCGAAGTATATTCATTCTTCCAGCTCTGTATTTCTGTTCACAGAGGTTGACAGAAATATTGGAATATGCCAATTGCTTAACAAGACCATCAGTAATCATGATCCGAAACGCCATTACCATACGATGGGGATAGGGATTATTTCTGAACGATTTTCCGTTCCGGGATTAATTCGAAGTATATTCATACTTCCAGCTCTGTATTTCTATTCACAGAGGTTGACAGAAATATTGGAATATGCCAATTGCTTGACAATACCATCAGTAATCATGATCCGAAACGCCATTACCATACGATGGGGATAGGGATTATTTCTGAACGATTTTCCGTTCCGGGATTAATTCGAAGTATATTTATACTTCCAGCTCTGTATTTCTGTTCACAGAGGTTGACAGAAATATTGGAATATGCCAATTGCTTAACAATACCATCAGTAATCATGATCCGAAACGCCATTACCATACGATGGGGATAGGGATTATTTCTGAACGATTTTCCGTTTCGGGATTGAATAATTCGAAGTATATTCATACTTCCAGCTCTGTATTTCTGTTCATAGAGGTTGACAGAAATATTGGAATATGCCAATTGCTTAACAAGACCATCAGTAATCATGATCCGAAACGCCATTACCATACGATGGGGATATGGATCCTTTCTGAACGATTTTCCGTTCCGGGATTAATTCGAAGTATATTCATACTTCCAGCTCTGTATTTCTGTTCACAGAGGTTGACAGAAATATTGGAATATGCCAATTGCTTAACAAGACCATCAGTAATCATGATCCGAAATGTCACTACCATACGATGGGGATAGGGATCCTTTCTGAACGATTTTCCGTTTCGGGATTGAATAATTCGAAGTATATTCATACTTCCAGCTCTGTATTTCTGTTCACAGAGGTTGACAGAAATATTGGAATATGCCAATTGCTTAACAAGACTTTCACTAATCATGATCCGAAACGCCATTACCATACGATGGGGATAGGGATCATTTCTGAACGATTTTCCGTTCCGGGATTAATTCGAAGTATATTCATACTTCCAGCTCTGTATTTCTGTTCACAGAGGTTGACAGAAATATTGGCATATGCCAATTGCTTAACAAGACCATCAGTAATCATGATCCGAAACGCGATTACCATTCGATGGGGATAGGGATCATTTCTGAATGATTTTCCGTTCCGGGATTAATTCGAAGTATATTCATACTTCCAGCTCTGTATTTCTGTTCACAGAGGTTGACAGAAATATTGGCATATGCCAATTGCTTAACAAGACCATCAGCAATCATGATCCGAAACGCCATTACCATACGATAGGGATAGGGATCCCTTCTGAACGATTTTCCGTTCCGGGATTAATTCGAAGTATATTCATACTTCCAGCTCTGTATTTCTGTTCACAGAGGTTGACAGAAATATTGGCATATGCCAATTGCTTAACAAGACCATCAGTAATCATGATCCGAAACTACATTACCATACGATAGGGATAGGGATCCTTTCTGAACGATTTTCCGTTTCTGGATTAATTCGAAGTATATTCATACTTCCAGCTCTGTATTTCTGTTCACATAGGTTGACAGAAATATTGGAATATGCCAATTGCTTAACAAGACCATCAGTAATCATGATCCGAAACGCCATTACCATACGATGGGGATAGGGATCATTTCTGAACGATTTTCCGTTTCGTTATTGAATAATTCGAAGTATATTCATACTTCCAGCTCTGTATTTCTGTTCACAGAGGTTGACAGAAATATTGGCATATGCCAATTGCTTAACAATACCATCAGTAATCATGATCCGAAACGCCATTACCATACGATGGGGATAGGGATCCTTTCTGAACGATTTTCCGTTCCGGGATTAATTCGAAGTATATTCATACTTCCAGCTCTGTATTTCTGTTCACAGAGGTTGACAGAAATATTGGCATATGCCAATTGCTTAACAAGACCATCAGTAATCATGATCCGAAACGTCACTACCATACGATGGGGATAGGGATCCTTTCTGAACGATTTTCCGTTTCGGGATTGAATAATTCGAAGTATATTCATACTTCCAGCTCTGTATTTCTGTTCACAGAGGTTGACAGAAATATTGGAATATGCCAATTGCTTAACAAGACCATCAGTAATCATGATCCGAAACGCCATTACCATACGATGGGGAAAGGGATCATTTCTGAACGATTTTCCGTTCCGGGATTAATTCGAAGTATATTCATACTTCCAGCTCTGTATTTCTGTTCACAGAGGTTGACAGAAATATTGGCATATGCCAATTGCTTAACAAGACCATCAGTAATCATGATCCGAAACGCCATTACCATACGATGGGGATAGGGATCATTTCTGAACGATTTTCCGTTCCGGGATTAATTCGAAGTATATTCATACTTCCAGCTCTGTATTTCTGTTCACAGAGGTTGACAGAAATATTGGCATATGCCAATTGCTTAACAAGACCATCAGTAATCATGATCCAAAACGCCATTACCATACGATAGGGATAGGGATCCTTTCTGAACGATTTTCCGTTTCTGGATTAATTCGAAGTATATTCATACTTCCAGCTCTGTATTTCTGTTCACATAGGTTGACAGAAATATTGGCATATGCCAATTGCTTAACAAGACCATCAGTAATCATGTTCCGAAGCGCCATTACCATACGATGGGGATAGGGATTATTTCTGAACGATTTTCCGTTTCGGGATTGAATAATTCGAAGTATATTCATACTTCCAGCTCTGTATTTCTGTTCACAGAGGTTGACAGAAATATTGGCATATGCCAATTGCTTAACAAGACCATCAGTAATCATGTTCCGAAACGCCATTACCATACGATGGGGAAAGAGATAATTTCTGAACGATTTTCCGTTCCGGGATTAATTCGAAGTATATTCATACTTCCAGCTCTGTATTTCTATTCACAGAGGTTGACAGAAATATTGGCATATGCCAATTGCTTGACAATACCATCAGTAATCATGATCCGAAACGCCATTACCATACGATGGGGATAGGGATTATTTCTGAACGATTTTCCGTTCCGGGATTAATTCGAAGTATATTCATACTTCCAGCTCTGTATTTCTGTTCACAGAGGTTGACAGAAATATTGGTATATGCCAATTGCTTAACAAGACCATCAGTAATCATGATCCGAAATGTCACTATCATACGATGGGGATAGGGATCCTTTCTGAACGATTTTCCGTTTCGGGATTGAATAATTCGAAGTATATTCATACTTCCAGCTCTGTATTTCTGTTCACAGAGGTTGACAGAAATATTGGCATATGCCAATTGCTTAACAAGACCATCACTAATCATGATCCGAAACGCCATTACCATACGATGGGGATAGGGATCATTTCTGAACGATTTTCCGTTCCGGGATTAATTCGAAGTATATTCATACTTCCAGCTCTGTATTTCTGTTCACAGAGGTTGACAGAAATATTGGCATATGCCAATTGCTTAACAAGACCATCAGTAATCATGATCCGAAACGCCATTACCATACGATGGGGATAGGGATCATTTCTGAACGATTTTCCGTTCCGGGATTAATTCGAAGTATATTCATTCTTCCAGCTCTGTATTTCTGTTCACAGAGGTTGACAGAAATATTGGAATATGCCAATTGCTTAACAAGACCATCAGCAATCATGATCCAAAACGCCATTACCATACGATAGGGATAGGGATCCTTTCTGAACGATTTTCCGTTCCGGGATTAATTCGAAGTATATTCATACTTCCAGCTCTGTATTTCTGTTCACAGAGGTTGACAGAAATATTGGCATATGCCAATTGCTTAACAAGACCATCAGTAATCATGATCCGAAACGCCATTACCATACGATGGGGATAGGGATCATTTCTGAACGATTTTCCGTTTCGGGATTGAATGATTCGAAGTATATTCATACTTCCAGCTCTGTATTTATGTTCACAGAGGTTGACAGAAATATTGGCATATGCCAATTGCTTAACAAGACCATCAGTAATCATGATCCGAAACGCCATTACCATACGATGGGGATAGGGATCATTTCTGAACGATTTTCCGTTCCGGGATTAATTCGAAGTATATTCATACTTCCAGCTCTGTATTTCTGTTCACAGAGGTTGACAGAAATATTGGCATATGCCAATTGCTTAACAAGACCATCAGTAATCATGATCCGAAACGCCATTACCATACGATGGGGATAGGGATCATTTCTGAACGATTTTCCGTTTCGGGATTGAATGATTCGAAGTATATTCATACTTCCAGCTCTGTATTTATGTTCACAGAGGTTGACAGAAATATTGGCATATGCCAATTGCTTAACAAGACCATCAGTAATCATGATCCGAAGCGCCATTACCATACGATGGGGATAGGGATCCTTTCTGAACGATTTTCCGTTTCGGGATTGAATAATTCGAAGTATATTCATACTTCCAGCTCTGTATTTCTGTTCACAGAGGTTGACAGAAATATTGGCATATGCCAATTGCTTAACAAGACCATCAGTAATCATGATCCGAAGCGCCATTACCATACGATGGGGATAGGGATCATTTCTGAACGATTTTCCGTTTCGGGATTGAATAATTCGAAGTATATTCATACTTCCAGCTCTGTATTTCTGTTCACAGAGGTTGACAGAAATATTGGCATATGCCAATTGCTTAACAAGACCATCAGTAATCATGATCCGAAGCGCCATTACCATACGATAGGGATTCTTTCTGAACGATTTTCCGTTTCGGGATTGAATAATTCGAAGTATATTCATACTTCCAGCTCTGTATTTCTGTTCACAGAGGTTGACAGAAATATTGGCATATGCCAATTGCTTAAAAAGACCATCAGTAATCATGATCCGAAATGCCATTACCATACGATGGGGATAGGGATTATTTCTGAACGATTTTCCGTTCCGGGATTAATTCGAAGTATATTCATACTTCCAGCTTTGTATTTCTGTTCACAGAGGTTGACAGAAATATTGGCATATGCCAATTGCTTAACAAGACCATCAGTAATCATGATCCGAAACGCCATTACCATACGATGGGGATAGGGATTATTTCTGAACGATTTTCCGTTTCGTAATTGAATAATTCGAAGTATATTCATACTTCCAGCTCTGTATTTCTGTTCACAGAGGTTGACAGAAATATTGGCATATGCCAATTGCTTAACAAAACCATCAGTAATCATGATCCGAAACGCCATTATCATACGATGGGGATAGGGATCATTTCTGAACGATTTTCCGTTCCGGGATTAATTCGAAGTATATTCATACTTCCAGCTCTGTATTTCTGTTCACAGAGGTTGACAGCAATATTGGAATATGCCAATTGCTTCACAATACCATCAGTAATCATGATCCGAAACGCCATTACCATACGATGGGGATAGGGATTATTTCTGAACGATTTTCCGTTTCGGGATTGAATAATTCGAAGTATATTCATACTTCCAGCTCTGTATTTCTGTTCACAGAGGTTGACAGAAATATTGGAATATGCCAATTGCTTAACAAGACCATCAGTAATCATGATCCGAAACGCCATTACCATACGATGGGGATAGGGATCCTTTCTGGACGATTTTCCGTTTCGGGATTAATTCGAAGTATATTCATACTTCCAGCTCTGTATTTCTGTTCACAGAGGTTGACAGAAATATTGGAATATGCCAATTGCTTAACAAGACCATCAGTAATCATGATCCAAAACGCCATTACCATACGATAGGGATAGGGATCCTCTCTGAACGATTTTCCGTTTCGGGATTAATTCGAAGTATATTCATTCTTCCAGCTCTGTATTTCTGTTCACATAGGTTGACAGAAATATTGGCATATGCCAATTGCTTAACAAGACCATCAGTAATCATGATCCGAAGCGCCATTACCATACGATGGGGATAGGGATTATTTCTGAACAATTTTCCGTTTCGGGATTGAATAATTCGAAGTATATTCATACTTCCCGCTCTGTATTTCTGTTCACAGAGGTTGACAGAAATATTGGAATATGCCAATTGCTTAACAAGACCATCAGTAATCATGATCCGAAACGCCATTACCATACGATGGGGAAAGGGATCCTTTCTGAACGATTTTCCGTTTCGGGATTAATTCGAAGTATATTCATACTTCCAGCTCTGTATTTCTGTTCACAGAGGTTGACAGAAATATTGGCATATGCCAATTGCTTGACAATACCATCAGTAATCATGATCCGAAACGCCATTACCATACGATGGGGATAGGGATTATTTCTGAACGATTTTCCGTTTCGGGATTGAATAATTCGAAGTATATTCATACTTCCAGCTCTGCATTTCTGTTCACAGAGGTTGACAGAAATATTAGAATATGCCAATTGCTTAAAAAGACCATCAGTAATCATGATCCGAAACGCCATTACCATACGATGGGGATAGGGATTATTTCTGAACGATTTTCCGTTTCGGGATTCATTCGAAGTATATTCATACTTTCAGCTCTGTATTTCTGTTCACAGAGGTTGACAGAAATATTGGTATATGCCAATTGCTTAACAAGACCATCAGTAATCATGATCTGAAACGCCATTACCATACGATGGGGATAGGGATCATTTATGAACGATTTTCCGTTTCGGGGTTGAATAATTCGAAGTATATTCATACTTCCAGCTCTGTATTTCTGTTCACAGAGGTTGACAGAAATATTGGAATATGCCAATTGCTTAACAAGACCATCAGTAATCATGATCCGAAACGCCATTACCATACGATGGGGATAGGGATTATTTCTGAACGATTTTCCGTTTCGGGATTAATTCGAAGTATATTCATACTTCCAGCTCTGTATTTCTGTTCACAGAGGTTGACAGAAATATTGGAATATGCCAATTGCTTAAAAAGACCATCAGTAATCATGATCCGAAACGCCATTACCATACGATGGGGAAAGGGATCCTTTCTGAACGATTTTCCGTTTCGGGATTAATTCGAAGTATATTCATACTTCCAGCTCTGTATTTCTGTTCACAGAGGTTGACAGAAATATTGGCATATGCCAATTGCTTGACAATACCATTAGTAATCATGATCCGAAACGCCATTACCATACGATGGGGATAGGGATTATTTCTGAACGATTTTCCGTTTCGGGATTGAATAATTCGAAGTATATTCATACTTCCAGCTCTGCATTTCTGTTCACAGAGGTTGACAGAAATATTGGAATATGCCAATTGCTTAAAAAGACCATCAGTAATCATGATCCGAAACGCCATTACCATACGATGGGGATAGGGATTATTTCTGAACGATTTTCCGTTTCGGGATTCATTCGAAGTATATTCATACTTTCAGCTCTGTATTTCTGTTCACAGAGGTTGACAGAAATATTGGAATATGCCAATTGCTTAACAAGACCATCAGTAATCATGATCCGAAACGCCATTACCATACGATGGGGATAGGGATCATTTATGAACGATTTTCCGTTTCGGGGTTGAATAATTCGAAGTATATTCATACTTCCAGCTCTGTATTTCTGTTCACAGAGGTTGACAGAAATATTGGCATATGCCAATTGCTTAACAAGACCATCAGTAATCATGATCCGAAACGCCATTACCATACGATGGGGAAAGGGATCCTTTCTGAACGATTTTCCGTTTCGGGATTAATTCGAAGTATATTCATACTTCCAGCTCTGTATTTCTGTTCACAGAGGTTGACAGAAATATTGGCATATGCCAATTGCTTGACAATACCATTAGTAATCATGATCCGAAACGCCATTACCATACGATGGGGATAGGGATTATTTCTGAACGATTTTCCGTTTCGGGATTGAATAATTCGAAGTATATTCATACTTCCAGCTCTGCATTTCTGTTCACAGAGGTTGACAGAAATATTGGAATATGCCAATTGCTTAACAAGACCATCAGTAATCATGATCCGAAACGCCATTACCATACGAATGGGGATAGGGATTATTTCTGAACGATTTTCCGTTTCGGGATTCATTCGAAGTATATTCATACTTTCAGCTCTGTATTTCTGTTCACAGAGGTTGACAGAAATATTGGTATATGCCAATTGCTTAACAAGACCATCAGTAATCATGATCTGAAACGCCATTACCATACGATGGGGATAGGGATCATTTATGAACGATTTTCCGTTTCGGGGTTGAATAATTCGAAGTATATTCATACTTCCAGCTCTGTATTTCTGTTCACAGAGGTTGACAGAAATATTGGAATATGCCAATTGCTTAACAAAACCATCAGTAATCATGATCCGAAACGCCATTACCATACGATGGGGATAGGGATCATTTCTGAACGATTTTCCGTTTCGGGGTTGAATAATTCGAAGTATATTCATACTTCCAGCTCTGTATTTCTGTTCACAGAGGTTGACAGAAATATTGGTATATGCCAATTGCTTAACAAGACCATCAGTAATCATGATCCGAAACGCCATTACCATACGATAGGGATAGGGATTCTTTCTGAACGATTTTCCGTTTCGGGATTAATTCGAAGTATATTCATACTTCCAGCTCTGTATTTCTGTTCACAGAGGTTGACAGAAATATTGGCATATGCCAATTGCTTAACAAGACCATCAGTAATCATGATCCGAAGCGCCATTACCATACGATGGGGATAGGGATCATTTCTGAACGATTTTCCGTTTCGGGATTGAATAATTCGAAGTATATTCATACTTCCAGCTCTGTATTTCTGTTCACAGAGGTTGACAGAAATATTGGCATATGCCAATTGCTTAACAAGACCATCAGTAATCATGATCCGAAACGCTATTACCATACGATGGGGAAAGGGAGTATTTCTGAACGATTTTCCGTTCCGGGATTGAGAAATTATATATATTTTAGATGAGTTTGTTTGAAAAACGAAAAAAATTTTTTTCGAGTTTAAAAGGAATTTTTTTTTCTCTGCGCTCCATTACCTTTTCGTATGTCGTGCCGTGCGTATCGTATTTTTGTGTGTTTTTGGACATTCTATAAATTTTTGAATTGATATTGCTTCGTTTTTGACCTCAGCTTGTTATTTTGGACATTCTTTCACCTGTTGCGTGTATTTTAAATTAATTTGTTAAAGAATTTACGTGTTTCTTTCAGATAACTCTTAAACATTTTAATCAATATTCTGAAGATGGAGAATAGCTATAAAAAAAAATCGATATCAAACTATAAGAAAAAGAGAAGCGGAATAACAGTCGAAGCAATCACGAGAGCTATTGATAATTTGTGCATCACAAATTTTAAATGCACGACTTCCACTAGCAAAGAAATGATTCAGTTGTGTAAATTCTTATCTATCAAAAATAGTTTATTAAACCGAACTCTTGTGTATACTGCGTGGCGCAGATACATCAAATGCAGCGTTAGTTCCAAAACTACAAATGAAAATTTGTGCGTAACAGGATTGGAATCTAGTTCCAATAACCTATATAAGCAAGATGAAATTGATGCAAATGCATTAACAAATTTAAATAATTTTGTAACAGAAACAGTTAAAGATTTAGCGATTGTAAATATTGATAATTGTAATTTGAGTGAACTACAAGAAAATTCAAATTTGAATCAATGTGTTTATCAAATGGATATTCAACAAAATAACATTTTTTCTGAGACCAGCTCAAATTTGAAGCAAATTAAAAAAAAAACTCAAAAATAGTTTATTCTAAATGTGATTGTTCTATAAATATTTTAGATAGTATTTGGAAACAAATGTATCTAGCAAATGAACGAGAGTTAAATTCATATTTATATAGATCTGCAATCTCCAAACATTTAACCAAAATAACTGGCTGTCAAATAAAAATAAAAGGTTATGACATTTCAAAAACTCACTTGACAATAAGAACTTATTGTGGTCATAAAAGTTTAAATCAATATTGCCGAAAGTATAAACTAATAAATACAAATTTAAGTAATGGAACATTTGATGTTTATGCTTCAAATAGTTGTATCATTCATTCTACAAAACAATTTGGCTTCACATCAGGTTATAATCGAGATGTATTGAAGAAGATGTTACTGGAAAAAACAGTGGAGCAGGTGTCTGAAAATTTAATAATTGATGAAGACATTGAGTTTGTCAAAAAAAAACAACACCATACAAATGTCAAAGTCGCAAGATGTGTTGAGAAAAATAAGATCTGAGGCATTGCAATTCAATGATCATTATTCTGATGATTTTATAGATATTGATGAGGAGTGGAAAAAATGCGAATCGAATGACAATAAATAAATATATACAAAAAATTCTGCGTCGACCATTTATTGTAATCACATATAGCACGATGTAAAACAATATTTTAAAAGTTATGCGAGATCAGGTAAAAAATAATAACTTATCCGTTTATTTAGATGCTACTGGTAGTTTGGTTCGGGCACTCTTCAAACCCTTGCCCAACAATTTTATATTACGCGGTTATAATAGCAGCTAAAACGACTGATTGTGATATTGCTTCACCCTTCCCATTGACAGATATGGTAAGTTCCAGTCTAATATAGAATATTTGTTGAGACTCATTTTAAGAAATGGCCCGTGTTTGATTCGGTTGTTATCGACTTTTCATTTGCTGAACTTAATGCAGTACTTAGCGCTTTTAATAACATGGATATAGTAGAATATTTAACAGCAACCTATAATTGGATCAACTGTCACTCTAGTACTAAATCGAAAGCGTCTACAGTCAAGGTATACTTATGTTGTTGCCATTTAACTCACACAATGGCTCAAGATATAAATGCTAAAAAAAAAAAAGTTAAGTTGATGTGGCTGCTATCGCACACTTAGACCAAATTTGATCCGTTGTGATACCACTCTATACGGCTATAGGTCCGAGTCTTTCCGTAGAGCCACCTGCGCATTGCATAGCTCCATATCAGTCCTATAGTACTGACATGGAAGATGGGTCGGCCCAAGGATTCTAAACACGACAGAGGATCCAGATTATGTTTATTTTTCACCACCGATCGCACCGCCCAAACGATCGAAGGTGAAAAACCCATTTTGCATCCTGCCTCGATTCGGATTCGAACCCGGTACCTCCCGCTCCAACTGCCGCAGCTTTAACCACTGCGCCACCTGGGCGGTATATAAATGCTATCTTTCCTAAATATCCATCAAACGTTAAACTCGTAAAAGAAATACTAGCGTCGTTGTTCATGACGACTCATTATGAAACAATTAAAAAAAAATATGGAATTTTTTGTGTACAATATTAATGTCTCGACTTATAACTAGTAATGTACAAGAAGCACTGGACTCGTTAACTTATTTAATAACTTTATCTGATGTCAATTTTGAAATGGTTCCAGGAAACGGGGAAAATTTTGAAAAAGTTAGAGACAACACAAATTCAATTTATATTCAAAGTCCTTATTATAAAGATTTTAACGAAATAATGAATCAAATTACATCAGTTGGTACAGATTGTATACTAGTAGGTGGATTAAATACTTTCTACAACCCAAAATTTATAATTTTAGTTTTAAATAAATTCTTAACAACGGCAATCGCCAAAGTAATAGTCATGTAGAAAATTACTTCGCTACTGTTAAACGAATATTTTAAACATCTAATACTATTGGTTAACTACCAACGAAAGTAGGAAGATTTGTGCGAAGCATCCATGATCGTAATGTTGCAATAAATCGTGAAATTTCATCTGGTGTACCGAAAAAGGCTGTTAAGAAACTAGCAAGTCTTGATTCACCCAATCATATAAAGGAGAATAACTTAACCATTAAGTGGTTAAGTTATTCTCCTTTATATCAACAACAACGCGCAATTTCTACTATAAAAATATTAAGCAAAAATTCTAATTCAGAGCCTAATACACCTAAAAGATCACATAAAATAGTTAAAAAAAGACTCCTGCCGAAAACAAAAAATATTTTAAGCTTTTTACCGGTTTTACAAAATGGAAACCTTACGTGTGATTATTTCTCCAATACGTGTGCCTTTGATGCGCTAATTCAAACATTAGCTGCTGCAGTATCTAATTTAGGGGTTGTAAACTGTGATATTAAAGAAAGTAGGATTAAATCACTTATTAAAAACGTTTTAACAAACGACCTAAAATTGGCATATTCTCTTCGAAAAGAAATCCTTATTGATATTTTTGGCATGCGAGTAGACTGTGATTGCAATATTCAAGACGTTGCCGGAAGTATACTTAAAAGCCTTCCAAGTTCAACGGTTGAACTAAAATGTGAACGATGTAATACAGTAATAGAAGAAGAAAGAAATTTTCTTCTGGTAAACATGTTAACATTGTTGGAAGTTGGCTTATCTACCCAAGTCGTTGTATAGAAGAAGTGCCAAATCAAAGATGTCCTATTTGTATGATAAAAATGATTCCACAAAACAAAAAATATAATAATATAATTTGTATATATACTGAGTATCATTCAGAAAACCCGCCAAAAGTAACTATATCTCAGATTGAACAAAATTTGGTTTTAAATGACAATATTTATTGTTTGGCAGGAGCTATAGATACGAACAATTTATTAATAATAACTATTCAAGTAGTGGCCATTTTGTAAGGTACAGTCAATTCAAACAAAAGTGGTACCGATATGACGATTTGAAAAAATATGTAGCTACTGTGAGAAATTCAACCACCGCGAGAGTAAATCCTCATATTGATTTGATTTTGATTGATTGATAGGACTGTAGGACCAAGCGCTAGGCAAGATTCCCGGATAACGCCGGGCCTATTCCTACAGCCGTTTACATAAAACGTTAGGTAAGGATAGGAAGGTATATTAGTTAGGAAAGAGCGACTCGGTTACAGACACCATGACAGTCGGTACTAAACTACTTTTATTAAACAATCACAAGACAATCACAATTCTAATTTACTAGTCTGCAATCGCCAATCAGCATTCTCCAGTCCGCAACACCTATCTGCTCCGCTGTGTTTTGAATAAAATTAAAACTAGATTAAAACTAAAATCCTAAAATAAATTTATTAGTTAGTCGCTCAGGAATCTGTAACTTAATTAATTAATTTTATTATTTATTTTAACTCCCATCCGCACAACTTATCTAATTAAAACATAAGTACATAACTCTGAAAGATTTTTTTTTTAACTTATGGCTCAGGTATCTGAAACAATTTAATTAATATGATATGATAGTTTAAGCCATCCATTACGATAATGTTACCATAAGTCGTCTGTAACATGCTCATCAGAGAATCAAAATAGACTAGAGCGACAATCTTCAGCAGAACCATTTTCCTATTACATAATTAGTAAAATAATAAAATAATATAATTTGTTAGTAAGATCTATATCATTTTCACATTATCATTGGTTAACATTTTTATTAGGATAAGAAGGAC
Source organism: Tipula lateralis (assembly GCA_963932295.1). Taxonomy (NCBI): domain Eukaryota; kingdom Metazoa; phylum Arthropoda; class Insecta; order Diptera; family Tipulidae; genus Tipula; species Tipula lateralis. The sequence goes on along the minus strand of OZ010739.1, from coordinate 3,946,101 downwards.
ATTTCTAATTCCATCATATGTATTTGTGTTACCTCAACAGTTGAAACTAGAGTATTTACGTTAATTATCCTGGGGTCTTCTCATCATATGCTGTATATAAAGTTGCGTCTCTATGTTTTCAGATCCACCACTATCTAACGCGAGGGGCAATATTTATTTATTTAATGACCCGACAGCATTTCATATACATACATTATGACGACTTATTAAACTGTCAACTCGTGAATAGGGTAAATTATTTATATAAATAAATAATTGAGTAAGTAACCTGTAACTTAGGTTTAACGCATTAAAATTAAATCATTTAGTAAAATTCTAAAATTATGTTTACTAGATAGGAATCTGTAACTTAATTATTATTAATTTTATTAGTTATTTAAATTCCAGTCCACACACCAATCATAGTTAAACAAAAACACAAATTCTTATTTAATTAACTTAAGGCTCCTAAATCTGTAACAATAAATTAAATTAATATGGTATGCTAGATTAAGTACCCGTCAACCATTACGCTTATGATACCATAATATTAGAATATGTTTGTCAGAAAATCAAAATAAATCTCTGAAAACATTTTACATACCAAAATTATGCAACCTCTTTTTTTTTAAATAAAACAAACTTTCCTTGTAAACCCCCTCCAACTATAATCATATTTACACTTATATAAATAATTAAAACCAAACCTTTTCCTAAAAGTATTATTATTTTTATTTAATGGTCGTGATCAGGGATGCCACTCTACTACAAACGTAGTAGATCCGACCCAACCTTCACCGTTTATTAATCAAAAAACAACAACTGATATCGACTTCAAAAAGCACCATTAAATCCAAATATGAAACTTACTACGAAACTTTATAAATTGAAACAACGCATGGACAAATCACAGGCACGTATGCACGACACACAGAGAGGGATGCCACATACATGCAGAAAGAATGGAGCAGAAACCCCAAAAGTGGAGGAAATCGACACCCCCGGAGCGAACCCCATTCAAGCAAACCAAACACGATCCAAACTCAACATTGAACCAAACATACATCTATTAGTAGTAAACAAACTCTAACACGAGAACCCGATTATAAGCATCCAAACTACAAACAAATTCAAACCACCCTTAACAACGGGACACCATCCTACACAAAAATAAAAAGTGCAGACCTATCTCAACTGACAGCCAACAAAACGATATCCATCCAAACACCCCACATTCCAGCGAATCCTCCGGCTCCCAACAAATCCCACTCGCGTCCAAAAGCCCACATGCCACCAAAGGCTCCCAACCGCCACCGCAACTAGCTCAACCATCGTGCCCGTCCCAATCACATCTAGCCACGAAACCTCCCTCCCCCCAACCACAGCAGTACCATGAGGCAAACAACAAATCACCAGCATGCAGCTACGAATACCTACAAAAACCGCTTTCTCCAAGACACTCCTGCACAATCCCAGCCCACTCCAGAATCGGGCGACATCCTCCAAAAATCCAGGCACAACATCAAAACCTCCCGACACTCTACAAAATTGAATGCTTTCAAACCACCACTGCAAAAGTGCTACAATCCCGCCGACCAGGGGCGAAGCGTCCATAGAAGCTAGGGAAGCACTGCATCCCTTTCAAAAATCTCTATTGTTTAAATAAAATTCCTAATTTTATTTATTTCGATTGAATTTTTGTTTCAGACGATATACACTTTTATGTCTTACAAGTCTGCAAATATAGATATCTCGTGTAATGAAACCAACTTTAAAAATATTTGGTATTTTTCTTTCCTACTTTGAATTCTCATATTAATTTATACACATCATCCACCTTCATATTTCATACTCATTCATTGTGCATACATAGAACCAAAATAAAAACAAATATGTACAAATATCTCTCATATCTACGAATATCCAGCACAACACAACAGAATAAAAAAATATTCTCTCTGGTGGAAGCTGCTTTTAGTTTAGCTTCACCTTATTTCGCTTATTACCAAAAATAATTATCGATGTGTATGTGTTTTATCTATCCATAGATTTGTTTCTACTCTCACTTGTTACTCTCAGAATACGCTGCAAATAAACAGCTTATTAAGGAAATATTGAAATAAATGATTTGTTTTCAATTTTGCACATATGATCTTCTCATGTTTCTGTTGGAGCAAAGAGCGACAAGTGATCGGGTTATTGAATTATTTAGGTAATAAAGGTGTGAATATAATAAGTTATTATTATGAAATTAACTTAGAAGTTCGAGTTAGACAAATTTATTACAAATCATTGTTACGCTCATAGGTTTAATTTAGTTTTATCGCAATATTCATGAAATATGAAAATACAAATCGTTTTTTGCAGCTCTGTCTGAGATCACCAGTTTTTTTTAAATGTTATCGAAACTTTTGGGTGCTTTGGATTTTATTATCAAAAAATGAATTTCAGCTTTTGCTCTTACTATAGTTGGCAGTAAAATGCCCGACTTCTCAGCTTTTTTTTAGTATAGAAGCAACAAATAACTGAACTGCTTCAAGATATTTTGAACAATTCCCTCGATTGAGATGGTCAAATCTTTAATTTTAGTTGCGGATTTTGGACATTTTTACGATATTTTAAATTTAATTTTGTATGGCAAACGGTTCGATTTTTCAAAATTGAGAAGTGAATTAATGGTTTTGTATAGCGATGAGAACTTTTTGGACAAATCAATTTTAGAGATGTTAGAATTTCTTAAAGGCAACGACTTAATAAGTACATTTAATGAAGATTCAACCTTACGTTGACTATTCTTAACGATTTCGTCCTCCAGAGTATCATCCAAAAGAAGCTTTTCAGCTTTATGTAGAATTACAACTTATTTAAGCAGTACTATTTGAGATGAACGCCTTTCTTATGTTTATTGAACCCTTATTTCTATTGAAAAGAACTATTGTCTCAGATTTCTTTACATTAATTTGTAATGAATTAAAAAATAGAATCGCCGAATTGAATTTAATTTTAAATAAATCTTAAAAACAAAATCAGGCTTGACTTAATTTTTCTAGTTTTCAAATTTTGAGTCTGATATTTTATTCTAAATCCCAAGATAATTAATATTCAATTTTACTAACACAAATATTCTGCTTCCTCTACTTTGAAGTTCACGCCTCGCCTATGCCGCCGACACCCAAATATTCTTATAGTTCCAACTCCCCGCCTCTAAAATGAAATCCCCGCCTGACCCGTCACAAACTTCCAGACTAAACAACCCTCAAACACAATCCCTAAATGTACCCCCGATATTGGAAGATACAGACTCGTACTGCATAAAATCTAAACACTCCTGTCCTACAAAATACCTGAGGATGTGTACACTTTCCTTATTACCTATGTGTCACACGCACCTTTGTGCTATACACACGTTACCACAACTTATTCTATTTCGCACTCAAATACGACTTCCTATCAAATGGTATGAATGGAGCCCCTCGAAGTCAACACCAACTATTCCTCTTTTTAAAACTGTAGCAAATTTGAATCAGCGCCCACTGAACCCATAAACAGTAAAAATCAAAGCAGATCCGCCACACCTACAGCAAAATGACACACTGAACGTAGGCATACGCATCATTTAAAACTCTCCAAAACAGGACACTCAAACCCGATACAAGACAAATCCGGCATTCTTCATCACCGGCAACGCACCCCGGGACTACGGCTGAAAACCATTCAATCCCGAAACCCGCGACCAAGTCAAGAGTAGGCCCGATTCAAACGACGAAAAATTAAAACCAACAACACTCAAATGTAAACGAGACTGCAACAACTCCACAATCATAACTTAGAATCACTAAACTATCAATCCTGCAGTTCAATAGGAAGCCCCGATACCGCGGCTAGTTTCGGAGGACGCCACTAGACTTCGGACCGAGCCGAAACCGAACAAGAACATGTTGGAGGAAGCAACCTCTATCAATACCTGGAACTACATGCCATCAATTCGCTCCGAACCTCTCAGCATTTCTGCCGCTAAAAGGAAGCTTCCAAAACTTAACCCACCTAAGACAAACATAAAAATCATACATATATACATATATACATATATACATATATACATATATACATATATACATATATACATATATACATATATACATATATACATATATACATATATACATATATACATATATACATATATACATATATACATATATACATATATACATATATACATATATACATATATACATATATACATATATACATATATACATATATACATATATACATATATACATATATACATATATACATATATACATATATACATATATACATATATACATATATACATATATACATATATACATATATACATATATACATATATACATATATACATATATACATATATACATATATACATATATACATATATACATATATACATATATACATATATACATATATACATATATACATATATACATATATACATATATACATATATACATATATACATATATACATATATACATATATACATATATACATATATACATATACACATATATACATATATACATATATACATATATACATATATACATATATACATATATACATATATACATATATACATATATACATATATACATATATACATATATACATATATACATATATACATATATACATATATACATATATACATATATACATATATACATATATACATATATACATATATACATATATACATATATACATATATACATATATACATATATACATATATACATATATACATATATACATATATACATATATACATATATACATATATACATATATACATATATACATATATACATATATACATATATACATATATACATATATACATATATACATATATACATATATACATATATACATATATACATATATACATATATACATATATACATATATACACACTTAGACCAAATTTGATCCGTTGTGATACCACTCTATACGGCTATAGGTCCGAGTCTTTCCGTAGAGCCATCTGCGCATTGCATAGCTCCATATCAGTCCTATAGTACTGACATGGAAGATGGGTCGGCCCAAGGATTCTAAACACGACAGAGGATCCAGATTATGTTTATTTTTCACCACCGATCGCACCGCCCAAACGATCGAAGGTGAAAAACCCATTTTGCATCCTGCCTCGCATATATACATATATACATATATACATATATACATATATACATATATACATATATACATATATACATATATACATATATACATATATACATATATACATATATACATATATAAATATATACATATATACATATATACATATATACATATATACATATATACATATATACATATATACATATATACATATATACATATATACATATATACATATATACATATATACATATATACATATATACATATATACATATATACATATATACATATATACATATATACATATATACATATATACATATATACATATATACATATATACATATATACATATATACATATATACATATATACATATATATACATATATACATATATACATATATACATACATACATATATACATATATACATATATACATATATACGTATATACATATATACATATATACATATATACATATATACATATATACATATATACATATATACATATATACATATATACATATATACATATATACATATATACATATATACATATATACATATATACATATATACATATATACATATATACATATATACATATATACATATATACATATATACATATATACATATATACATATATACATATATACATATATACATATATACATATATACATATAAGTTAACAACAGTATCAATATAGTATATAACGTAATCAGCATGTTAGATGTAATACGAACCGCATCTAACATCTTTTTGTATAAGATAACATATTTGCTAAATTAACGAATATTCAACTGTTAGTTGTAATACGAAACAGGAAACATGTTATCTTGCTAATACTTTGTCTTCATTTAACTTTCATGGGAAAATATTTGAATTTGAAACCATTTCTGTATTTCAAGAAAATGCTCTAGTTGATAAGTAAAAAAGAAAATTGTAAAAGTTAGTTGTAAATTAGTCGTAGACAAATAAAGATTAAAATAAAATTGTTTTTTTTAACTTTGCTGCGCACCAACTCACTTAACTGGCGCCGAAACTAAAGTTGTTCTTTAAATTGTGTAATCGTGTAATAAAGTGAAAAGTGATAAAGGTGTACCGCGAGTAGGTGATCCACGAGCATAAAAGTGAATCTCCAAAAGGGAAACAATACGGTTTATCCAATTATTACGTGAAGTGCAAAAAAACGACAACTACAAGTGTACCCACCGGCCGTGCACGATAAAGATCCTTAAAGAAACGCTAATCTTTAAGCAAATTAATAAAACCCAGGGCAATGATCCTCATTATAGTGATGTAAGAAAATCTAATTTAATAAAGAAAATAGTAAACTCAAATTTAAATAAAATAAATAAGTAATAATTAAATGAAAATTAAATAATTTTATAAATATATCGTAATAAAACCCAGGGCGATAATCCTCACTACAGTGATTTAAGAAAATTTAATTTAATAAAGAATATAATAAACTAAAATAAATAAATAATAATTAAATAAAAAGCAAATAATTTTATAAATATAAACCTATCATAAAAATATAAAACATAAAACAAATAAATATAAAAATGGAAGAAATGGCGAATGCAATAAGAGCCCTAGAAGGAGCAGTAAACGCTCAAATTGAGCAAATTAAACAAATTAGCAGACGGTTGGAAAAATTAGAAAACCCAATGGTACACATAACAGCAACAACGCTAACAACACCTAAAACGGAGCAAGACTTGAGGGATATCAGCAAATTACCCGACAGTGTTAAAGAATTACAACACTTTGATGGTAATCCCACCCAATACGTCTCCTGGGTGCACAATGTGGAAAATATACTGAGAGACTATGAGATAATGCGTGACAAACCCATATATCGAGCAATTCTGCAAAGCGTGAGACAAAAGATAAGAGGGAACGCGGACTCAGCACTCGTCTCATACAACATATTCGACAACGATTGGACGTCAATAAAAAAATGTTTGTCTCTGCACTACGCGGACAAAAGAGACGTGCGAACTCTAGAACACCAATTAGGCAATCTAACCCAACGAAACATGAGCTTGGACGAGTTTTACGCCAATGTAAACCACCAGTTTTCACTCATCGTTAACAAAATAAAAACGGAGGACTACACACCTGATGCAATCAACGTTCTAGTCGAGACCTACCGGAATCGAGCACTGGACGTGTTCATCAGAGGATTAAACGGGGATCTGGCAAAAATGCTAATGATCCAAAAGCCGCAAACTCTTCCAGAGGCATACGCATCTTGTTTAGAAATGCAAAATCTAAACTTCAGAAACATACCAATTCATACGAAAAATTTTAACAATTCGGTAACTGCACCCATAAACCAAATTCTTCCAAAACATCGATACAATTCACAAAGGAGCTCTAACCCGATGCCATTACCACAAAAGAACATGGCGTATAACATTCAACACCAAAACAATCCGAACATGGCGTATAATATTTATCAAAGCAACCCCAACATGGCGTATAATATTCATCAAAACAATCCGAACATGGCTTACAGCATTCAACATCAAAACAATTCAGTTCCACCTAGACCGATCAATGTGAAACCACCAGTACCGATGAGTATTGATCCATCGGTACAGACAAGACAAGTAAACTACATCAATCGCCCAAATCATCAAAATAACCAGGCGTTCAAACGGGAGATCTCAAACCACAATGAACCCCGGAAATTGCAGAGAGTACATCACTTGGAAACTCAACAGGAAGAGGAGGATCAATATAACGAACTCGTGGAAGACCACATGGAAAACGAAATAATTGATGAAGATCAACTAGAGGAAAATCCGGAATTAAATTTTATGATGGATGCCTCTCTAGCATACCATACATAGAATATAAACAAAAAAACGGCAACATCCTTAAATTTTTAATCGACACAGGGGCTAACAAAAATTTTGTAAAACCGGAGTTAGCCAAAACCGCCATACCGACCAACTTTAAATTTAAAATCAGATCAGCAGCTGGAGATATTGAGGTTAACAAAAAAATTCGAGGACAATTTTTCAAAAGTATAGGCATAAACAAAATAATTGATTTTTTCGTTTTGCCGGGATTAAGAACCTTCGATGGAATAATTGGTGACGATACGCTAAAGGAATTGGGAGCAATCATCGACCGCAAAAACAATATTTTAACCGTATCGCCAAACATCAAAATCAAGCTCCATGAAAAAACATCTCATCAGGTCAACAATATGGAACTTCGGGACAGCCATCTACTACCAAGAACCAGACAAAAACTCCAGGAAGTTATATCAACATTTCAAGCACTATTCGGACCTGTAAACAATACGGAAACAATCACCACCGAAATAAGAGCCGAAATAAAAACAACGACGGAGGAACCAGTATACACGAAGTCATACCCGTATCCATACCATATGAGACAAGAAGTAGAAAAACAAATCGGCCAACTCCTAGCGGATGGAATAATAAGACCTTCCAAAAGCCCGTATAACTCACCGATTTGGATTGTTGAAAAAAAAATGGACGCTTCACAAACGAAAAAGTATAGAATGGTAATAGATTTCAAAAGACTAAACGCAGTAACAACCTCGGACGCATATCCAATTCCTGATATAAGTAACACAATCGCAAACCTCGGAGATTCAAAATATTTTACAACCATTGACCTAACCTCAGGATTTCACCAAATAAAGATGAAAGAAACCGACATACCCAAAACATCGTTTTCAACGATGAATGGGAAGTACGAGTTCTTAAGACTCCCATTCGGCCTAAAAAACGCTCCAGCCATATTCCAGAGGATGATAGACGACGTTTTAAAAGAACTTATCGGCGAGATATGCTATGTATATATCGACGATATTATAATATTCGGGGGGAAAACTGAAGAAGAACATTTATCGAATATCAGAAGAGTATTTGCGAAATTGGAAAAGGCCAATTTACGGGTTAACCTGGATAAAACGGAATTCTTGAAAACTCAAACGGAATTTCTCGGATTCCTTATTACGACAAAGGGCATCAAGCCGGACACCAAAAAAATCATTGCTATTCGAAACATCAAGAAACCCGACAATTTGAAGGATTTAAAATCGTTCCTCGGGTTAGCATCTTATTATAGACGTTTTATTCGTGACTTCGCGAAAATAGCGAAACCACTAACTAACCTAACTAGAGGGGAAAACGCACAAACCAGAGCAAACCAGTCCAAAAAGATCAAAATAAATATGAACGAGAAGGAAATCGAAGCATTTCGACACATTAAAGAGCTACTGACATCCTCAGAGATACTTATTTTTCCGGACTTCAAAAAGCCGTTTATTCTGACCACCGATGCTTCGTCTTTTGCAATTGGCGCGGTGTTATCACAGGGTGAGATCGGCAAAGATAGACCAATAACCTATATTTCCAGATCATTAAATACAACTGAGGAAAATTATGCGGCCAATGAAAAGGAAATGCTGGCCATCATCTGGGCATTGGATAACCTTCGAAATTATTTATATGGGGCGAAAAAAATCAAAATCCTAACGGATCACCAACCTCTAACATTCACATTGGGCAACAGAAATAATAATGCTAAACTGAAGAGGTGGAAAGCTCGGCTAGAAGAATATAATTACGAGCTTATCTACAAGCCTGGTTGCACCAATAAGGTCGCTGATGCCTTATCAAGGCTAGAATTGGAAGCTAATACATTATCAACCGGAACAGTGCATAGCGCGGAGGAAGATACCACAGAATTAATCCAATTCTGCGATGCACCAATTAATGCATTCAAAAACCAGCTCATAATTAAGAAAGGCAAGAACATCTACGCATACGAAGAACCCCACCCAGGTTATAGCAGACACCACATTAGTCTACCGGAAATAAATAAAGGGAGCCTATTCAAAATACTACGGGAAAGGTTAAATCCAACCATAATTAATGGAATAAAAATTCCCGAGGAATACATCCAGGCTCTACAGGAGGTTTATAAAGAATGCTTTTCGACATGCAAATTACGGCTCACTCAAAGGATAGTTGACGACATCGGTAACGAAGAGAACAAATTCGCAATCATAAAAGAGGAACACAGACGAGCACATCGAAACCATCTCGAGAACAAGAAACAAATTTTGGAACGTTACTACTTTCCTCACATGTCAAGTTTGATCAAGAAGTACACACAAACTTGTAATAATTGTAATATCAACAAGTATGACAGACACCCAAGTCAAGTCCAACTTCAGAAAACACCGATTCCAAACTACCCAGCGGAGATACTTCACGTGGATATCATGGAAATTAAAAATGAAAAATTTCTATCGTGCGTCGACAAGTTCTCGAAATTCGCAAAATTTTTCCGTATTAAGAGCAAATCAATCCTGCATATACGGGACAAAATTATCAAGGCGTTACACTACTTCACGGTACCAAGACTAATCGTAATGGACAACGAACGAAGCTTAGTAAGTCCAATCGTCATAGACTACCTGAAAACCTTGGGAGTCGAAGTCTATTTAACACCTTCTCAACGGAGTGAGGTAAATGGTACTATCGAAAGAGTCCATTCAACAGTGATTGAAATCGTGAGATGCTTACAAGACGAATATAAAGATTTAACGGTGAAAGAGTTGATCAACATAGCAGTAGATCGCTACAATAATTCCATACACTCGGTCACTCAGCAAAAACCCAGCGACATATTTTTGGGCAGAATACAACGAATCAACTACCAAAATTTAACAGACTTCAAAAACAAAATCAACGAGAATCTGATAGAAAGACTGAAAAAATCTCAGGAAACAAAAATAACAAGAGAAAACTCAAATAGAAACGAACCTAAAGCATTCGAATTCGGTGATACAATCTACACCGCCATTAAGCAAATCAAATCAAAAGATAAACCAAGGTTTCGAAAGGAAACCGTGGCTAGAGACAATAATGTCACAGTTACAACTACATCAGGAAGACGAATTCATAAAGCTCAAATCAAAAACCTAATACAATAATCTTTAAATTCCAGCACTTGGCTTTTGGGTCAATCAATGTCAACAAGCATCTACGAATACAAGAGTCCATTAGTAACATTGAAACAAGGAAATGGAAAATCATCAGTGGAAGTTTCAAGCTGATTCATGTCATCAATCTGGAAAGCTACGAAGACCTAATTGATCGCATCACAACAACGGTCAATAGAACTCATCAAGACGACAAACTTCGACCTCAATTGGACCATCAATTAAACCAAATCAGGCAATTAATTTCGGAACTTAAAGGACAAAATACCAGAACCAAACGATCAATCAACTGGATCGGAAGCGCATGGAAATGGATCGCGGGATCACCAGACGCCACAGATTGGGATCAGGTTGTCAAGAGCCAAAACCAAATGATCAACAATAATAATCAACAATACAAGATCAACAAAGCCTTAACGAATACTGCAGACAAGATACTCAGCGAATACAACAAACTCACTGACCATCTTAAGGACGATTCAGATGGGAAGCTGCAACAAATTTTATTCAATCGGCTCCTCATTGTCAAAGAGGAAATAAAAGAAATAGTGAGAGCAGCACAATTGGCGAAAGCAAAAATCATCAATACTAATTTATTGGACAAGATGGAAATCAATCGTTTAGTAACGGAAGTAGAGACACTTCCATATTCCAACGAAATTGAAGCAATTGAGTATGCAGAACCGATGATGATGATCAAAAACTCCAAAATTCTGTACATTATATCAATACCCAAAACAAGCGAGGAAGACTACAACCATATCATCATAAGATCAACGATAGACAAAAACAAGCAAATACACCTGGAGGTCAACGAAATCCTACTCAACCAAAACCAGATATTTGGAATTGTTCAGAAATGCAAATTATTCCGCGACACAACCATTTGCGAATCAAATTGCTTGAAAAAGCTAAAGGAAGATCATTGCATTAACCAACTCATAAAGGGTGCCGATGCTAGATGCGAATTCCAGTTCAACAAAAATCAAATCATTGAAAGGTTGGACGGAAACACAATATTTTTAAGCAACTTCAACGGAAATATTTCTTACAACAACACCAGTAAATATTTGGAAGGAAGTTTTCTGGTGCAATACAACAACGAAACAATTAAAATTAATAATTCTACATTTACTAACAAAGAGGAAAAAACATTCCAAATCCTGCCATCGGTATTACGGACAAACATTACGGAGAACGGCATCAGAATTGATCCGGGATATCTGCACAGCCTATATCTGGAAAACATTGAACAGCTTCAAGAAATATTTGATGAGAACGAGGAAGCAGCGA